>JAGDQP010026630.1:0-25734 GCA_022664845.1 Lepisma saccharinum
TTCTTTGGGGAGTCCCTTGTGCCATGCTTGTAGGATTTTCAAATATGCATTTTTGGATAGCTCGGGTGTGGCTTACTCTAATACTTTCTGAACCGTCTACTCTTTGAATTTTCGTATGCGACATAATTAGCTCTGAAATTCATTTCCCCATGCTTTCGGCATACCCAAAGGTCAGAAAGTACTGAATATTCGAAATTTTTCAAGTTTTTCTTAGTTCGGTCTCAGGTACTCACTCTTAATGCTTTTATACGCATTAAGGGAACACCCCCTATATATATTGCTTACGTTTACACTTCATTAAAATTGCATTCCTTTATACGTACAATCTTATTTAGAATATGATAAGAAACTGTATACCTAAAGTTCTATGTAGTGAAACAGTTTCCGTATATTTGAACATTTTAAGAGAATTTTAAGGCCGCGTATTTTGGTGCACAACTCCTGAGATCTCATCTCCGTGGTATATCCCTGGGTGCAGGTCTGTACTTGCTGAATTCTACAGTACTATTAGTTACGGTAAAATGAACCCAATATAATGAAAAATCAAGAGTAACTCAAATTCTTTAGCTCTTTAAGTCAATATACATAACACCTAATATAATTTTCCAGGTAGAATATTTTTTTTTCTCGCACTGTAACCTCACCTCCGGTACCCAAAGGTTAAGCCCTTGCAAATTAAACCTTAATGGAATATGACGTAAATAGCTACTGCAATATATAAAGTATAATCCCTTTTTTATCCTTGAAAAAATATTAATAATATGTTCCATTTAATACTTGCAATTTGCTGTAAACCATTAAAAAAATTCCACTTTCAAGCTAAAATCTCACCTACGTGGTATTTAATTGTTAGCAAAAACAATGCATTGAAAGCCATAAGTCGCTGGTTATGGCACAGGCTTAAAGGTGTCCTCTACATGTGGAAGACAGGAACTACATCTGTAAATACAATTAACCGTTTCTGGACAGTAGTTATTAGTAAAATTCACACCTCAGTTGTTCTCACCTCCGTTACTCATTGCTGACTATGGATGGGATATTTTATCATGGAGAGAGAAAAGGTACAAACGACTACTAATTTAGTTAATTAATTATTGATATAATTTCCAAAATAAAGCATTATTTGTATTGGGACAAGGACTTCTTGTTCTTTTCAGAATCTGCTTTTATAGCGCATTCACATAAGATATTTTTTGTTTGAAATGTTGAAAAAGATTGTTAAATAATATTACATTGTGAAGTGGATAACGCAGCTTTAAAACTTTAGAAAAAAGATCGTGGTTTCGAACCCAGAGGCCATCCTTCCTGACTGTTTCTTTTCAGTATCTTTCGTCAGTCACACTCGGCAAATGGCCCTTGCTGATACGTTCCCGAATCCTTACCTCTCTCCTATTCCGGCCTGAGTTTTAAATGCCTAAAGGCCATAAACAAAATTCACATTCAAATTCACTTTAGCCCATAAAAAGCCACTCCACTTAATTAAGATACAAGAGGGACGGATAAGAGACAAGCAAACATACATAGCTTTAACAGTCTGAACAATTTATCAAAAGTTAAGACGGTTTGGAATAGTTAGAAGACCTATCTAAAGTTGTACGTTATAAAGCTTTATTGAATCATGTTTAAAACATCATATCTTGCTATTTTTGTTGATATATAGCTCTTTAAAAATACCAAATTAAAATAAAGTTTCTTGTGAAGCTCAATTAATTTTAACGCATTCAAATTTAATGGATTTAATGATTTAGAGAACTTTGTTTTTGGTGAAATAAGTGTGTATTTGGATAAATATATTATCTATAAATTCTGACGAAAAGTAATGAATAATTGTGTTGTTCTATAAGTGTGTTTTAAAGAGTGCTTTCTATGGTAGATTTTAAAGTTTCATCACGTGGTTATTTAAGTTCTTACAACGTTTGAGCGTTTAAAAAGTATAAAGAAACAGAGGACGTATGTTTCACACTGTTAATAAGTACGTTAAATAGCTAATAATAGGATTTCATCTTTGGTTTAATAGAACTGAAATCGATTTCACTTGTAGTTGTTTTTATAATTAATCTGCTTATAAATATATATTCCGTTAAATTCCGTTAATTGTTGTTAAATTCGTTATATATTCCGTTAAATTTCGAAATATATATTAAGCAATTAGATGATGCAAACATGTGCTATAGCAATCTCATAGACTTATACTATTTTTAATAAATATTCTACTCGAAGGTTACTAGATCAATAGTAACTAAATTTCGCACAGTGGTAGTGGCTATGTTGATAGATGTTTATAAGGGTTAAGATTGATGGAAAATGTATGTTTTCCATTCATGGTAATAGTACAATACATTTTACAGGTAGAAGAGTTGGATTTATAGTTTTGTTTCTGTATCCGCGTTATTACGTTCTAAGCCTTTTCACGGATGGTTAAAACAGTAGCTAAGAAATTACTGATAAAATATTGTATACATACTGATGATAATTTCCTCTTGCACTATTCATCACTATTCATAATAAAAATATAGATATTTCTTATGCAATAATTAAAAAAACGCTTTAACTAAAGTTAATTATAAATTTAGGTCACAGCATTATATATACTAGTACTAAGAGCGTACGAGACACTCGACCGCGGATCCGTGGATACGAAGGCACGTCAATATTTACTCCAAGCTTGCAATTTTTATAGAATAAAGAACCCTTTAAAAACACCAGAATGTTTTAATTTCTTACCGTTTCCATGAAAATAACACTCAATTTACGTTCACTCCCCATGTGGGAATAGTGGTGCAAAATAGTCTCAAACTTCGTATGACCAGACAGGGCTCAACCATAAAGACGTAAGTCAAATTAGAACGTGAAACTATTTAACTTGCTCGTGGTAACGCGACTGAATTAAAAACACACGTTCGAGCATAATTCCATAATGATGCAGGGAAGTACCATCAAGCTTTAACTATTAATCGAGACTTTCAATGTTTTCATGTTAACAAAACTCACTTATAACACACATACTCGAGCACTGTATTGTAACTATCAAACCGATTTCAGTTATATTTGAGCACTGGTATAGGGAAATACAATATTAAAAATGAAACACCAAGAACGAGAGAAGATAGCAGACCCAAGTTCGGTAGAGAGATATATCATAAGAAACAAGTAACAAACGACTAAACTTACGGCTCTGTGCGATGCATGACAACGTGGCGACAGCAGAACAGAAATGCCAAAGTTCAGTAGCCTTTTGGCCCACCATTGCGTTCCGAAAGGCTACAACATGCCGAGGGGTAGAGTAGATAGACCTTTGGATGTCCTCCTGGTGTATGGCAAGCCATGCATCCTCGACACGATGCCACACTTGATCAACTGTAGCTGGGGAAAGATGTCGTTGACTTGAGAGGCACTGTGCAATCATGTACCAGACGTGTTCAACCTTCGAGGGATATGGTGAACACACCATCCAAAGAAGCAAGGGGACATTGTAACCAGCCAGAAAGTCTAGGACATCACGTGCTACTTGCAGGTGCGTGTTGTCCTAGACTTATCCTTATCCTGCTGCAATGTGCTATCCACCAGGACCTGCACTAAAAGGACCACAACCGGATCCAACAGATTGTTGGTGTACTATTGACTGGTCACATGCCCGTCAATGCGTAGGAGACCCGAGTGAGCACGGAATCCAATGGCACCCTACAGCATAACACCTACGTGGCTATGCAAAATGCTGGCGTCACCCAGCCTACAGCCACGGTACCGCTAGATACGGATGAAGCTATCATGATGCTGCAGACAGAAGCGGAATTGACCTGAAAAGAGGATATCCTGATATTTGGTTCTCCATGCGCAAAGTTCGCGATACCATTGTAGTCGCTCATACCTATGCTGGGCAGTCGTAGGAGTGGGCGCTGTAAAAATATGCGCTGCTCTGTCAGACGACGTAGTAATATTCATGGGGACACTGGGTGCTATGCAACAACCTCCATTGCATGCGCCAGTATTCGTGATGTACTTGTTTTATCCGACAGTGCCATACACACAAGCCGTTTCCCCACAGCGCGTGTTATGGCACAGTCATTGGGACTCAGCGCGTCGTTGCGTAGTGCCTGCGTAGAGTTATTGAGTCCATTGGAATTGCAGTTTGGACACAGTCTGTCCAATACGGGCACCAATGTTGCGGAAGGAAAGAAAATACTCACGATATATCTAAATTCCTCAGTTATCAAAGGTAGAAACCTGCTGGCAGGGCTGTCGTATTCGACGACGGAGCGTCTTTCATATATGCTCACGTAACAACAACTGTCGTCTACCACTATACTGTGGTTCTCTGGTCTGCCTCCGATCGCTATTTCTAAATGGGATGTGCCATGCAGCTGTCGTGCTAATCAGTTGTTTATCTTTCCATGCTCTACATATTCTGCAATTTACATTAATCCCATATCTCGTTCTTGGTATTGCATTTTTAATCCTGAGTATTGTATTTTCTGAAACTGTATATGAATGTTAAGACGTTTACTATTCCCACTCTAACGGACCCAATGAAGTTCCTACAACACTATTAAATACCAACTACCTACTCTCTTAGTACAATTCTATAGACATCGCAAAAATTAATGTATTCTAGTTATTTTATCTTGTGAAATAAAATAAAAAGCATTGGAGAGAAAATTTATCGAAAACTTCCTGAAAGAGAAGGCGGGCTCAACAATAAATATAACTCTGATCTCTTAGGTATATAAGAAAATAAGTTCTCAGTCTACTAGGTTACCGAACACCACAAACAGCTGGGTTTTAGATAGGAGATCAAGTGACAGGAGCAGCAATATGTCATTCATACTCCACAGGAGTAACAGGCTGCTTAGGATTTACACCATGGTTTTCCAACTTTTTTCCGGGACTCGGATTGATGGTAATTTCACAATAGAATAACTTTTGCTAAATATAGATATCTAGTAAAACATGAATAAGACTGAACAGTAAGACCCAGCAGGACTCAGTTGGTAATCCATTGGCTTCGTATTCGGGAGGTTTTGGGTTCGATACTAGTGGCTGAGCATCTTGAGTGAGGTTTTGCAGTTTTTCTCAATCCAACCAGACAAAAACCGAGATGGTGCCTTCAACTTAGGCACTGACCGACTTCTTTCACTAACCTATCTCGGACTAAGCAATTGATTCCTAATGACCACAGCTAAATTCAAATGGGATTTTGAATTCATTTATGACCTTTAGGCATATCAGGCTGGGATATGGGGCATAGAAGAGAGTGTAGGTAGTCGGCATGGACGAGTTAGTAGGTATTATCCCAGCATTCTCTGATTTCTTTCTTTACTTTTACACACCTATTTAAGTGACTAAAAAGAACAAGAATGAATTATACAAAATAATGGCTAACATAAAAAAAATCATGTCAAATATTTAGCCATCATCAATTTCCTTTATGATTTGAGATAGTATTAGTAAACATTTTGTACTTTTTTATAGCTTTCTAATATCTTTCCTTTCATACATTTGCAGTGTTTCAAGAAATGCGCGATGCGGAAAATGGACTTTGTAAGTATTTCTTTAAATAATATACAGGCAATTTTAATTGTTAACAAGGAATCATGATACAGGCAGAGAAATATGTTTTAAATACTTAGTGAAATGGGTTCGTCAAAATCTCTGCAATTAACTTGTTAAATACAGAAATTAATTTTGCTGGAGACAATATTGCACCAGTTAAATTCTGATGAATTGTGCAATAAAATGATTTTTAAGAGGTGCAAATTGTACTTTTCAATGACTACTATTTCAACAGATCCAGGTGACAAAGTGAGTCTTACAACATAGATTCAGAACATGGAATGCAATGATCCTATCAACGTTTTATGATTTTACGATTAAGTTCATTTTCAGTTAAAGGATTAAGAGTCTTTGCTTGTTTTACAGCATAGACCTAGCATTAAAAGTTAATAATTCAAGTTAGTTTCCCAGCATAGAAACACACACAACATATGTTAGAGTTATTTTGAACCACTGATTTGAAGAATCATATATTTCGCAATAAAATATCCATTGATGACATGATACTATTTACTATTTAACCACGGATGCATAGATATCTCTATGAACTTCATTTATGTATAACATACTTTTTTGCAGATCGATGAAGCTGGCACTCTAAACGAAGAAAAAGCAAAGCGTAAATGCGAGAAGTGGAATGACAAAGATGAAGAAAAGAAAAATAATTGCATACAAGCTGTAGATGACTGTAAATCAATTCAAGGTACAGAGTGTTACATTTATATATACAGTTCAACTAATCAATTTTTAGAATGTATTCTCAGATACAATTTCACTGTAATTTTAAACTTTGAATTTTTCATAAACAGTACATGCCTGGTCTCCCACCAGGCGCTTCTCCAAGTGGTGGATAGGAGAATGCAATCAGGTATGGTGTGTACCGGTAATATTCAGGGGCAGACCGAAACCAGAGCTGTTACTTTACAGTTAGTAGGGGGATCTAAAAAGGCTAAAGGAAGGTAATCCCGCACAAAACTATCATTGTGAAGGGAACCATCTACACTATTATCACCCGGATGTTCAAGATGAATGACATCGGCAAAGCTCAGGAATGGACAGAACTGACAGAGTGCCCATCACAACACCGCTAAACTATGTCAAGAAACGGAAAAACGGTTCTATGTATTCTTCTCTGGTAAAATATGCCATAGGTAAACTATCCCAGAGGATCTCCGGGCAGGGACTGCTCGAGGAAGCTCCAAGAACAGGATTAAGAAAGACCTTAGAACAGAAACGTGGAAGCGCGAACTTGATATTAAACGATATGATCTCTTCAGATCATAGTACGCGAGACTGATAATTACAGGCTGAACATACTAGCGCTATAAAAAATCCAATGGAAAGATCAATATAGTATCTGACAGGGCAAATATACTTTCAACTACGCTGGAATTCAGCCACATAATTTCGGAACAGGATTCCTCAATAACAACAATATCCTTCCGGTGGTTCAGAATTTAGAGTTCGTGAGCCAAAGTCTATCCTATATTACGATACGTACTCGATGGTACAACACGGTTTAATAAATGTTCATGGTCCAATTAATGAAGCTGATGCTAACGATAAAATACATTTTAGCATGAGTTGGATATATTGTTTGACGTAACACGAAAATAAAATACTAAAATTCTGTTGGCTAATTTCAACGAAAAGGTGTGCAAGGAAAAAAGATTTAGTCCTACTACAAGCAAACCAAGTTTAGGCGAAAAGAGCAATGCAAATGGAGAGAAACTGGTAAATTTCATTATATCGAAATATTTAATAGTGAAAAGCACGTAACTTGGATACAAAGATATAGACCCATGTGTATCTCCAGATGTCAAAACACACAACCTAGTCAATCACGTATCAGTAGATAGACGAAGACAAACCATCGTAATGGACGTTCGGGCTTACAATAGAGTGGAAGGTGACACCGACCATCAGTTAGTGATCACAAAAGTGAGGGGAAACTTGTGCATGGTGTACAGGAAAAGCAAAGGATAAAGAAACTGAAATTTGAAGTAAAATTAGTAGACAACCCGAGTGTAAAGGTAGACTATCAACTGGAAAACTTAGCCGACTCGATTAACAATAAAAAACGATGTTAACAATAATAATGAAATTGATCTGAATAAGATGTGGGGGGCAATTCGTGACATAGTGAAGGGTGGAGCGAAAGAAAGTAAATGTAGGTGAGAAGAAACTTCAAAAAGCAAGACTTTGTTCGACGAAGACTACATTACACTTCATGAGGAACGAAAACAAGCCATAAAAGCAGCGACGTTTAAGCAACAAAAGCAAAGTAAATGCAAACCACTACGGTAACATAAAACATAACGCCACATGCGGGTTCAGAGACACAAAGCGAAATTATCTGATGCATAAAATTCATGAGACAGTGTAAAATTGTAAGACAAAGAACATTGAAAACATACGCAAGGGGGTAAGCCCGTTATTAAATGTCTTCAGCCAAGGTTAGGGATAATGAAAACTTTGGTAAATTTTATTCTGTATGGGCCATTCCAGTAACTTTTGACTTCGACCCATCACGATTATCCGTCACGTTCGAGTTAAAATCCAAAATAACAAACATCCATGCCCCAGACGGGATTTGAACCATAGACCGTCAAGTCACTGGCCTCGGCTTCTAACCCACATGGCTACCAGATTGGCATATAGGTATGACTAGAAATGAACATGGATGAGATCTATAGGCGGAAGCGACTAAAATTCTTTTTCGATAAATTTCTTAAATGTACACAGAGGTGAACAAACCGAGTAACTTGAAATCCATTACCAAAAGAACCGTGGATACCAAAAACAAAGCGAGATCAGTTCCATATATCAGTAAAGATATTTAAAACATACATCTCAGCAGGAATTGACAATACCCAGCCGAATTAATTAAAACAGGAAAAACGGCACTGGTGAAGTATTCCGTACATTGATAAATGCTATATGGAGGCAAGAGGTATTTGTCAAAGGAATGGGAAACCTCAGTAATAGTTCCGATAAAAGACGACACATTTGACTGTAGTAATTGTCTTTAGTCTCAACACGTTAGAAGGTACACATAGGGTATACATATATCCGCCTTACGCCTTAGGGTATACATAGATCATATAATTAAGGATCAATAATGTGGGAAAAAAATGTACGTTAGACTACATTTCCGTCTTCAGACAGATATTAGAAAAGAAATGGGAATACAAAAAGACATACCACAAGTTGTTTATGTATTTCAAGAAAGCTTATGATTCTATCAAAAGGAAAATCTATATAATATCCTGGTACGTTTTGGAATACAGAAGAAACCTGTTTAGTTGTTAAGACTGTGTCTCAGTGACCCAATAAGCAGCATACGTATAGGTAATAATATGTCAGACAGTCTCGAGATTCGAAGCGGACGAAACAAGCCAATGCTTGTCACCACTAATGTTTAACTTCGCGTTAGAATATGTGATTCTAAAAATGAAAGAGTACAAAACGGAACTAACATTTAATTGTTTGAACCAACAGTTCGTGTCCGGATGATGTAGATTTAATAGTTTGTAATAAGATAGGTCTACAGGTGACGCAGAGAAAAACCAAATACATGATAACAAGCAGAATGACAGAGGTTGCATGAAATACACACATTGCAAATCGACGGAGTCTCACTGAAACACATTGAGTCCAATTGAAACACGTTGAAATGTTTGAACATTTTAGATATGAGCAATAATTGAAGCGTATGCGCGAACAATCGTCTAAGTGATATTTTTAAAAATAAAACAATCACGAGAACATTTTTATGTATAACAGGAGAACTATGAGGCATAAAATATTCATACTTTGCACAAAAGCGGACTTTAGTCTGATATATATGTCTTCGTGCAAAGTATGCATATTTTATGCCTCATATTTTTTCCTGTTATATATAAAAATGTACTCCTGATTTTTTTATTTGAAAATGTCACTTAAAGGTTTGTTCGAGCAGGCGCATCAATTGTCCTAGCTATATTGCACCATTGTAGTACACCTTGTGAATTAGAAGTTAGGATTATTGGTTCGAAATCAATACAAAATGGAGTTCCATCATTTCCCTCCAACCCTTAAATTAAGAACTAAATTAAATTTCTTTCTAACATCCATATAATAATGCCAATTTTACAAAAAAAAAAAAAAAACTTCAGGTGCTACAGACCCCCTAAATAGTTTGTGGCGAGGAGTGCTTCAATGTGGAAGGTGACGCTACACCTCGGCAGTGTTTCATACCACAACGGAAATGAAGCAGAAGTATACATGAAAAATACACATTTTTACATTTCGACCAATATTCTAGCCTCTGGTGAAGTTAATATGGTCAGCTAATATTTGGTATTGTACCTCTCTATATGATAGGTTCCCCTAAAAAAATTCACTACACGTTTCGATATGATGTCATTGACAGACTCCTTATAAATTGAAATGGGTTTCGAATAACATTGCCTTATACTTAACTTTGAATTACTGCTGAAAAAGGCTGATCTGTTTTCAGACTTGGTTTTCACCGGTAATGAAGCTAAATTCCTAATTATATATTAATAAGTAATATGCAAGCAATTACAAAATTTTATCTATTAATTCAAGCTTAAACCGACCAATCCAATAAGAGGATCAAACATTTTTTGGGTTGTTTAGTTTTTTTAAATGGCTTCAGTTATATATACACAGAGTGCTGTACGTATTTTAGAACAAATTCAGGTCCTCATGAAAAAGGCAGGTACAGACAATGGACAAAGATAATGTATTACATTGTAACGTTATGTACATTCACAGTGGACGACACCATTCAATGAAACCTCCATCAGCCGCAATAACAGCTTCTACACGCTGTCGAAACCGCCTGTCTGCAGTAATGAGATGGTCTTGAGAATGTTTATAATTGCATACAAAACAGATGCCCAGAGACCCGCAACGCTGATGCGTGATGCCTATCGGAGTCTCACGTCTCAACCACGTCCCATACCGAGTCCATTGTGTTAACATCTGGGGAACTGGGTTGGGGGCACATGTTAGGAGTGACATGGTTATGAAAATTTTCGGTCATACATTCTTGGGTTCAATGAGCTCTATGGAATGGTGCGTAGCCTTGCTGGAAAGCATATGGCCTCCCACTTGCTACAGCAGTAACCCATGGCTTTACAACCTTGTTCAACACTTCGGTGTAAGCAACGCAGTTGACTCTGGCACCTTGACGAAACAAATGTGGGAGGCATCACATTGCCTTCACTGCTCGCGACCCCCAGAAACATCACGCAAGGCTGCATAGTTTATGTTAATGACGGTCGGAACTTCCCCGTGGCTTTTACGCAGCCACCGATCATTTTTGTGATTCAGTTTCTGGTCCTGGTCAACTATTTTCTAATAGGAGAAAACCCATAACATTCCTGCATCCTCCGGATGTTTCAGATTGTTCAGGAGGCGGCGCTTGTCTCCGGTCTAAGGCGGTTCTCCCTGGTTCTCCAGGAACAGGAACTGTCCTCACCCCATCGCGTATGAATTGTAACGAAGGTCATCATGAACCACACGTTGAATGGGGCATTGTCAACCTGTAGCTCCCTGGGGAATACCCTCATGGATTAGCAGCCCTTAATTTTCTCTGAATTTTCAAGACGAATTAATGAGTGGGCGACTTTCAGGAATGCAGTGATCTCTGAATCGGTGTGGCCTGCTGCCAAGGATACAATGACAGCATGCCTATTCATTTCCTGGGCTACTGTACATTCTGCCACGTTTACGTTCAACTATATTTTGAAGTTTCGATACTATTAATACAATACTTCATAAATCAGAGTTCACTACTTGGTTTATTATTAAGGTGTGAGATAATTATATAGACATTTTTGAAAGATTATAACGTGGTGCAAGAATCATCCCTGTGACTAAATGCACTTATTTTTACATTTCCTTTTTAAGGACAACTGAAAGTTAAGCTACCTGCCTACCTTATATCAGTTCAGTTCAAAATGCTGAATTTATGACAAATAATACGCGTAAAACTGCTTCTACGTATTTAGAATTCCGATTTTTAACTTAAACCACTGTAATTAGCAGCTCCACCTTTCTTGAAATTAGATACAAGAATATGTTTCTCATATCACCGATTCAAAAATATTTCTGTGTAATTTCATATCATTAAAATGCGTTTTGCATTCTTTCTTCTTTATAGTTTCATAAATTTCAATTGCATTCAATATATTCTTGTTCTTTTATATCCACTTATCCATAGACAATGTTTCTAGATTCTATCTACTTTCTGTTATATCATCCTATGATTTTCTGTTTTCTTCTTATTTTCCCACCATTTGCTCACACGAATTGTCTTTCCATCTTTTCATTAATTCAAACAACCAGTCCCAACTTTGTGTGCCTTACAATGCATTTGTGACCTCATCTCCCTACTGTGATAGCTTAAAATATTCTCATTCTTCCTGTTCACTCTCCAGTTCGTTTTATGTTACACACTATGATTACCCATACAATTTATTATTTTCTAGTGGGATTTATACCCGTTGTTTGGACTTCCAGTTTTCCTCTCGAAATAACATCTTTTTTTTCAACACAATTTTCTATAATTATAGCGTTTATCAATTCTACTGGACTTTAAGTTTGCTTTACCCATTCTACTAATTTTTATTCTAGCTTATTCTGGTGTTGTCTATCTGTACCCATTTTTACATGTTATTGCATTCATAATGTATTTTAAACCATCAGGAATATGCTAACGTTCAACAAATTCTCATACATAATTCAGTTTTTCGAATTAAGGTTTTACAATTTTAAGCTTACAAGGTTTTTCAATGTTATTCACATCGTCTCCGGAAACTGAAGTTTTTTAAAGTTATTCAAAATCCTGTGTCTGTTTTAATTCACCCATGTGTATTTAGCCAAGATGCACGTCCTTTTTGCTCGCTTGGTAACATTATTCAGTTTTGTTCTACTGGTCCAATGGTAGCACACACAGTTAGATCTTTCAAACTATTATAACGGATTATATCCAATTAATTTATCCCTTAGCCTTTATATTCTATAATTAGTAACATGTATTTTATACACTTAATTTCACTACCCTTTTAATTTATTTTACTTAATCTCAATATTTCGATACTTTTTACTCTGTCATTTTAATTTAAAAAAAGATTAGAAGTTCACGTACAGTCTGCGTGGCTTTCCAAGCGCTGTATAGTTCCTTATCTGTAAGTTTACGAATTGAATCGCAGCTACTTTAGATCTTCGCTGGTTTCGCAAAATATGTATAAACGTTAGTTTTTGTTTGAAAATATACATTTTATTGCCTATGGACAGCTTTGTACTCATTTTCTAAATCGATTTAGACGAAACTGATAAAACTTGTTTAATATTTCTCTGTAGCAACTTAGCAAAAGTATTGCGAAAATTCTCTTACTTAGTGAATGTGAAATTGAGTCTTATAAAAAGGATGATCGGAAATAACAGTTCAGAAATTAATATATTTTTCAAAATTAAAGCTTACTTGCTACACTATCTAGTATGTATGTACTGAAAAGGTCAAGAAAATATGGCACAGCCTGAAAATATAATTTTCCATTTGTGTTCAGCTTCATAATCATTACTTATAAACTTTATATATGTTTCAGTAACTTCATGTGAACATGCATGGGATCTATGGAAATGTGTGAAGAAATATGTAAGTAAAAGAGAACTATCAAGATCAATAGAATGTAGTAGGTGTTAAGATGAAGCTACTTTCAAACCTTTCATAACATGCAAAATGGTCTTGAATAAGAAACAGTAACTTGAATAAGAAACGTAGTTCATAAGAAGAATTTAAAAGTCGAAACTGGCGTGTCTAAGAGATAAACTATGTTTTAATTATTTCTCATTATGTTGATATTTCCCTGAATAAAGTACGACCGCCAAATTGCAATTGCCAAAGCAGCAACTTCATATGAAAAGTATTAAATTAACGGACACTAGACATCCTTTTAACCGACCTCAGTTCAACCGGACATCGGATTAACCGGCTGAGAAAGGAAATTATTAATTTCTTGTAGAATAAAGTAGTTTCTTGTTAAATGTGTATTTTTTAATATATAGTCTACAATTATTTAGTTTAATCATACAGTAAATATATATGTGCTAGTATTTTGTTACTTTTTTCTGCGAATCTTGCGAAGTGATGTATATTGTATTCCATAAATTCGGTTTAACCGGGCATTTCATTATCCGGCCAGCTTCCGGTCTCGTGGTTAAGAGAACACCTAACGTATTAATGAAAATATTGAAATAAAACTATTAACTAGTTTGAAATAAAATTCAAATTCATTTCAAACATTGTAAATCCATTGCATAAAGTTGATGGTGAGTTTTAATTATTAACTTACTAAACATGAGAATGTAGTGTTCTATTTACCTAATTGTTTAATAAATTATTACTACCACATAATTTGCATGAAACGTTAGCCTAATGTTAATAAATATTCTAATAAAGTAAGGATATATTAATGAGTGCTTGAGAAATATTATATAACTCTGCAATTTTCACGTAATTATGATAAATAACCATAAAATTTTGACATTAATTATTTTCTTTAAACGCTTTCAAGTAACATGAATATCCCATCTGCTGCATAGTTATTAATTTTAAAAATTATCTTTGGAATACACTATACTATATAACTTAAACTATATGTTCATTTGAAAGGAACACGAAGTCGAACGTCCCAATTATATAATAATATTACGATTTTGAGATCATTCTCTTAATAAAACAGAAAGTAATAAACGCAATGATTGTAACTATGTGTAAATTACAAACGAAGAATCATTATTCATAGTTTACACAATCTCTACTCAAACAAAATATTTTAACATTTTTTTTTTCAAATTTCTTCTAAAACATGGAAAACCAAGTCTTTCACCAATTAAAAAAGTTAGATTAGTAATTTTGTTTAAAATATGTTTATTTTTAACATCATTTACTGATCAGAGCTAGTAAAATATATGTACATTCACTTCACACATAAAAATATATAACATTTCCGAGGTTTCTGAACCAATGGTCATTCATAACCAAGTCGTGGGTTAAATTAGTAATTTTGTTAAAACTGTATGTTGATTTAATATTTGGAAACATTCACTGAGCGCACCGAACCAAGTCTTAATTTATTTACTTTGTAAATTTTAAAATGAAACATTTTTGAATTTCCTGAAACAATGATTAGGATATTTCACACAGTGGTAGTAGTTGAACTGGGAGGTGTTATGGTTTCCATGATCAAGGGACTTTGAGAAACATATTTTTCAAGCATTACGTAAGAAAGACCGATTCCATTTCGTTCAAAATGGTACTGTTATACAGTGATCATCATTAAACATGCAACTCTAAGAAGGAGAAATCGGATTAATCAAAATTTTGCACAATTGGTAGAGCATGGAAAGATAAACAGCTGGTTTGAAGAACAGCTCCGTGACGCCTCAGAGGCACCGAATATGCAATCTAGCAAATGTCTCCAACGTTTTTCGTCAGTGGTCCAAATTCGTTAAGCACGAAGAGGACAAGGGCTGCATTGTACAGTGTCATTTCAAAACTAACAGAACAAAGTAATAAAATTTTGCACTTGTTTAGATGCTCATAAAATTTGTTGCAATGTTCACGACAAGAATGTAACGATTGCGTTAACATTTACGAACGTTAAAGTGTAAATACGTTGTGACTCGATAGTAATTTCTTCCATACAAGACAAAAATAATATATTTTCTAGAACAAGACCAAAATTGATAATTTGAGAAAATTTGTTCAAATTTTGACAATGGTCTGCTATCACATAAAAAGCTACAATGAATGAAACATTTAAAAACATCACGAGAAATCTGCTTACAACCAGAAGTTGTTGGAGACTGAACAATTATACTTGCAATTATGCATAAAAATACGAGTATAAAACATAATTTTTATGAAATCAACTATGACATTTTGTACATGGAACTCTTTTTGATCTAAGTTTTCTCGGAAATAAAGTCCTTCGTTAAAGAGTCAATTTGTATCGTAATAAAGGATAGATTCTGTACATGTTTATGTATAATTTCACTGATCTTGTTTGCTGTTTCTTCTTCACCAATAACGCCATTTAGCTTTGCTTCTACGAAGTTCCTTATTTGCTCCTTTCGAAATTTCTTTCATATTGATAAATATGACAATACATAATTTGCTCAATTACAATTTGATCTCTGCTCCTCCAAAATAATTGGCGTACTTCATGTTCTGCAATCCATCGTGTTAAATTTATAGATTCAAAATTTGGCCCCATTAGGTGGATTAAATTACTACCCCTTTGACACTTTAAAATGTATTTCTCCCAACACCAGGGCAAGGCATTTATCCACCAAAGTGTTAGTATATTTTATAGCTCAACTAATATACTTGTGGTACTCCGCACCATTTGGTTGGTCGATAATGTATTAAAATTGAGTATCAGCGACCGCTGCAAAATTCTTCATTATGATACGTAACCTTATCATTACTATCGTTTAGGTCTACAATTTTCACCACCAGTTTGAGGCACGTCATCTTCATTCAATACAAGTGATCAATCGTCATGATTCAATTTTTTTCGTTTTTCCTTCACGAACGATGTGTAGGGGAGAACACACAAACACTTCTTCTTCAGGTGAGACTTGAAAAAGAGGAATACTGTTTCTTGATGGCCCATCTATGTGTTAAACCGGATATTTAAAAAACAAATGACCAAAATCGGTCCAGTAGAACGGCAGGACAGACTGGATACGTTTTGTGAGAAATATTTCCCATAACGAATTCATAGGGGCAACACTCAAACCTTCTCCTCCAGTTGATATTTGACGGAGAGGAATACGGTTGATTGATTGATGGTTTATCAACGTGTTAAATAGGACATTTTTTTAAAAAAATGATCAAAATGGGGTACAATAGAGCGGCAGGACAGACTGGACAATGTTTGTGAGAAACGTAAATATTCCCCATAAGAAATACTAAGTTATATAGTATAGTGTATTCCAGCAGGGTTCTGCCTTTGATCACAGAAGAAATGTGGCATATGGTGAGTGTAGTTTATCCTTTCACGACAGTGGTGCGTCGACAGTGAAGCACATATGGACTCGATGGCTCTACGAAGACACTGAGCAACATGCAGGATCCCAATGACCGCACTATACCAAGAACTTCGAGAACAAACGGTTCAAGTATGTTGCTTCGGCTGACCGAACACCTTATCGGCTGAAGCCGAAAGGTAAGCTGTGCTGAAAGCGCGGTAACGGACTAAAGCTTCTCCAATCTTATGCTAGATATGTGGCATCCCGAACATTGTCGCACTCACTGGCGGATGTTGCACAGCGCCCATTATCCTCACGAACATTTCTTTGTCGTCTAGCAGAGCGGGGCATATTTTTACGGGACCTATTGCTGCAACTTCCGCTGACTGTACAACATAGGTATGAGCGACTACAATGGTGTAGCGAACGTTACGCATAAAAAGCCAAATGGTAGGACATTTTCTTTTCAATTGAATCCAGCTTCTATCTGCAGCATCATGATGGTCGCATCCGTATCAGGTGGTAACGTGGCATTAGATTAGGTAACGTCTTTGTTTTGCATCACCACGTCGGTCCATCCCTGGGCTTTATGCTGACATTTGATTTCGTGCTCGTTAGTGTCTCTTACGCACCGATGGACATACAACCAGACAACGGTACATCGATAACCTGTTGGACCAGTTGTGATCCCCTTAGTGCAGGTTCTGCCGGGAACCACATTCCAGTAGAATAACGTGCTCGCGCGTATGGAACGTGATGTCCTAGCTTTCATTGCTGGACACAAAGTCCCTTTGCTTCTTTGGACGGGGCGTCCACCTAATCTCTCACCGATTGAACACATCTGGTCCATGATTGCAAAACGTCGTTCCCCCCAGCGACCTCCCACAACTACAGTTGATATGTTGTGGAATCTTGTCGAAGGTGCATGACTTGCTATACCACCGGATGACATCCGGGGGTTCATCCACTCTATGCCTCGTCCATAGTGGACGTTTCGAACGCCCATAGTGGACCCACATATTGCTTACCTCTGCCAGTCCTGTTCCGCTGTCGCCACGTAGTTACGCATCACTGGTACTAATCATTTGCTGATTGTGCTTTAAAGTATCTATCAGTCAAATTTGGGACTGCTATTTTCTTCTTCTTTGTGTTGCATTTTTTATGGCGAAGCAGTGTTGACTGTACAGCCCTCCATGTTTTAGTCGCCCAAGATATTCCAGTTCATTGCCGTTTCCATAGAAACGATTCTCAGTTATTAAACTTACATTCTCTTATGTGGCAACAGTTAGAGCAATTTGATCCAAACTAAGTTCGATTACATAATGCGTACAAACTAAGTTCGATACGGAAACTAGTTTAAACATTATTTTGTTTCCATAGCAACCAGACTAAACGATTAAACACATATTCAAGCGTTATATAGGAATGATGGATCCATTGCAGTCAAACTTTACAAAATGATGTATACTAACATTATTAAAACCTTATAATATTTAACGTTTCAATGTTAACAAGGCTCACCTATTACACACATCCATATTTGAGAATTACATAATAACTAGTAGTTTCAGTCAACCTTGGCAAACTACGACACGGAAAGTTCTTATGTATAAACTACATAGAAATTTTAGAACCTTTGCTGTCTCCATGTTAACGAGCCTCAATTATTGAACACGTTTGAAGAATGGCGAGGAGCGATTGACCAGAACCCAGCTAAGCATGTGAAACTAATGCAAGAGACTCTTAGGGCTTTAATTAACTAGATTGTAAAAATAGCTTCCCTTGTAAAGAAAGTCTGTTAAGTTTTTAAATAATTGCAGTAAACTCCAAATCATTTACTGAGCTGAATTTCCTGATGTGCTTAAAGGCAAATGCGTCCTAGAAAACTGTAAATAAATAGTTGATAGATAAACTACTGACTAGATCCAAGTTATTCAGCATTGCTGACTTTCTTTTCAATATTAACCTTTTATTAAAAGAAGAAATTGTAATATTATCATTTATTCTAACTATTCTCTTGAATTTTCTATTTCTGAAGTACAAGTTCAAGAAAGGAAAGAAAGGAGATGGAGAAGACGGTGACGACAACAATGACGGTGACGGCAACAATGACGGTGAAGAATAAAGGTAAGACTGATTTTGTTTATTTAGGTACAACATGTGACTAAAATGTTTGTTATTTTCAAATAAAAATGTCACATTAGCAGGATCTAAGCACCAAAAATAATTTGTGAAAACAATAAAAAAGTCGAAGGGTGAAGAAGGAAATAGATCAAAGTGCAAGCAATTATTTTTCTCAGAAGGGTCACACAAGTTTTGTAAACTAAATTAGACTACAAGGAACCAAACAAATAGTATACTTCCTGTATTATTATCCTTCGTCCATCTGATTATACTACGGTCAAGCATCTTTCCTTCAGACCTAAAATATATTGATACATATCTCAATTTTGTCGTAAAGCAGACTTTAATTGCTTCCCTCATGGGCTCTTTGATTGAATTGTTCGTACAAGTAGTGTTGTAAGCAACCTTTTTGTTTTTCAAAAGTGATACAGTAACTGAACAGCATTTTATTAAGCATCGCGATACCTATATTACTTTTAGGTTCTCTTGAGAGATGGCAATTCCTCCTGTACTATGATAGTTCTTGAAGATGAATTCTGTAATTTAAAGCAGCATTATGCAATTTTTCCTGTCTCCTACATTATTTAATTTTGTTGGTTACAGCATTGATTGTGTGGTATATTAAATTGAGAAGGTCTAACAAAAATCTTCGAACTCGTACATTACATTATATTACAAGCCATATTCAATGACAATGGCAGCACAAAGATAGACAACCAAAACACACTATTTTACACTACATTGAAGCCTATGAAAGTAACACTTAGCCTCTTTTGATGTGTTAATGTTCCTTCTAAATCATTAAAGCCTTCCGCTTTCAACGTTTCACCTCCGTTCCCATTTGTATTGCGTCATAATATAACACTTCGCAAAAGATGAAGAAACATTGGTGCAGAAAGAGAATTGAATGAAGACTCCTGAGAAACTAGTGATGTATCTATTGGTGATGATGTTAAAATTAAAATTAGAAAGAAGTGTAACATTTCATCTACTAGAAACTGAAAATCTAGAGGGAAACATATTTCTTGCCATTTCTTCGGTTCTGGTATTTACACTATATATTTTTTAGAATGTAGTACTCATTTCTCCAGTTAACTTTTGCATGTCCATGGAGTTGAAGACTACTCAATGTATGGAACAGAAACAAAAAGTATTACAATAGTGTGTATATGAAATTTAAACAGATTTCTAAAACACTGGCGTACAGGAAATGTAGTCAATTTGAAAATCTTAAATAGAGACAGGTAACACTTTTCAGCTTGCTGAAACTTTTACTAAGTTCTAAACAAACACTTTTATGTAAGATATACGGTTTCACATGCACCATCGATAAAATAAGCCAAACTATAATTATCTATGGTAACTCTCCAATGGTACTGTTCATATTTTTTTCATTCACAAGTTTCTTAGCTCCCAATATTCCAAGAATATGTCAGAAAATCGAAACTATTCCATAAAAAGTCTCTTTCTCCTATTTCATAAAGGTTCTAATGTATACTTTTGGCCAGTTACGAAACACTATCGTACTTAACACATATCCTTGTGCCTTTATGTGTAAAAGACCGGAACTAATTTCGTATGTACTGTTTCAATTTTTCTGGGGTTTCTCTGTTAATCAAGATTCAATAACATTGTACTGCATTCTTTGAACGAACATACAAATCAATATTCGATACATTACAACATCGATATTTGATTCGTAGCACATCAGTATTCCAGAGGGGTTTCGTAGCCTAATTACAAATACGAAATTCTTGAAAGCTTGGCTGACAATGTGGTTGACGTGTGTTTTGAATCAAAGGTATGTTTTAGGGTCGTATCAAAAGCTGTAAGCGAATCTGCTCATAACGTATCATTAATATTGTACTCGAATTTCAAATAGTTTGTCTTTTACGTATAAAATGTTATACTAAATGTTTTTAATGTACAATAAAAACTTAGTTGTCTTACACTAATTTGAAACTACATATATAGATTTGAAAGAGAACGGCAAGCAATTAAGAGGAAATTTAAATCATCTGCAAACTGTAGTCTGTGGGACGAACTGTTAGAGCAGGCGTTGTATAACAAACAAACAAGAAAAAAATGAATAGTTTTTAAGCCTGTGGCACCTCCGAATTCAAAATATATTCTTCGGCTTTGATATTTTTGTAGTACACGCGGTGTCTAGAGGATATAAATAGACGTTATGAAGTGACGCAGTTTCTGCGAGACGTTGAAACTCATTAGTTTTCTAAGAAGGTTCCTGTGATAGAAAAGCATTATTTTATATAGTTAAGAAATACGTGGATTCAACATTAGCTACAATTTGTTTGTTACAAGAAATTATGTTGGAAGGGATTAATAATTATTTAAACGTCTGAATATATTTTTTCATAAACTTTATATAAACTCAATTTTGGGCTACTTTAGTAACTAAAGGCTTCAAATCTATTCTATAAGCCGTTTCAGATTCTGCAATCCATAATCACTAACGTCCCATCCGGGATTTAAGCCTTAGAATTGAATTCAATTGAATTCGTTTTAGTCATCTATGGCCCAGGCTGGGATAGGGTAGGAAAAGAATCTAGGAAGAAGTGGGTCAGTATCTAAATTGAAAGTACTATCCAAGCATTTACCTGGAGTGACTGAGGAGAAACCCTGGAAAACAGCTGAAACCGAGACAGTTTTGAAGGCCCTGCCTGACCGGAACATAGGTGCTCCGATCTACGTGACCCGACAGCAAAATTCGTATTCGTTTGGCAATGTGAAACCGTGGGTGCGACGTATTTCAAGAACCAATAAAATGACATTTTACAATAACGGGAAATACTTTATGCTTAAACAGTTTCGGGTATCTAGGACTAAGTAAACAGCTAAGATGTTGGAAATAAATGGTTCGAAGAACTACAACACAAACACAGCATATTTTCTTTTAAAAAAAAGAGCTTTCAGTTGCCACATCTATGTAAAGAGATTGATAGTTTTAGATGTCTGTTTATCTTACTATTATGAATGCTTTTGTTGTATCACCCAGTGAAAATGGAAAGCAAATGTGTGTATTTGCATATTTTATTTAGAAAATTGTAAAAGCTTCTGTAGTTTTTTTTCTTTTCAAATTTAACTTTGTGTTATTTTTGCTTAAATGTCAATGATGATAACAATTACTTTAGCAATAATGTGTAAGGTTTCGATGTTCAATTTGAATGTATTTATTGTCTTTCGGCTCAGACAAAATCTTCGGTGCGGCATTCCAGTTTCTAAGGATAGGTTATGTACATTTTCTATACAATGTTTATTATTATTATGATTATACACTCTACGTTGGGAGTAAGAATAAATCTTTTCTCTTATACAGTACACAGAAAAAAAACAGTTGTGGATTTCGCACTGTAAACGGCATATAGTAATTGAAGACTGCGAAATTGTAAGCATGCGCAACCATGAAACTAACTTTTAAAATACCTTCAACGCCATATAAAACTACTAGCTAATACATAAGCAATTAACCATTGGCTCCCTGCGTCTAGGATCACGTGAGCACTCTCATATAATACACATTTAAACATATTTTGAAAGTATTTAAGTTTGTAAGTATAGGGATGCAAAATGAGATGTTCGCATTCAATGGTATATGGGAGAAGTAGGTAAACTGATGTATTACTCCGCCTTCCTGCAATACTTTATTTAAAGTACTTTAATTGATTCCTCCGTCTATAATGCCTTTACAGAAATGGGCCAAAATGAAAAGAACAGAAATGGCCTGAAATGCTATCTAAAACATACAAAATATTTGCAATGCAATAAACATATTAGAATGACACAACAAATGAAGATTGATTGACACGCATATAATGAAAAAACAAGTTCACTAATCTGCTGAAAAAAAATAGTGTAAAACAATGCCCCATACTTTTTTTTTAGAGCGAATGTCGATGGATGAGCTCTCAAACTGATTCACGTATTACTGTGAAATGTGTTAAATTTACAGTGCGACTAAAAACTAAACTAGTACCTTAGATTCTTTTACTGGGGAACATTTTTTCGGGTTCCTTAAAAGAAACGTTGAAAGGGTTTTACATTCTTCTTGACATTGCATGTTATGGTATTGGAAAATGTCATTATATGGCTTCTTCAAATAGACTTCGCCCTCGGTTGCACATTCGCACACAAATCCGAAATTCGCGACCCGGTAACCCATTGATTGAATCTTGAGCCAATTGTCCTGGTCTTCAACCGATTTGATCTTGTATTATTCATGTGGCACGAAACAATCGGCATATTTTCATTTTGTGGAAATTAAGCTTATGAATCTTAAAGTTCATGTAGTGATCTCTGTACTGTATGCTTAAACATAATTCATTTACATATTAACATTATTACACAAAACTTAGCCTATATTGAAGTTTTCATTGTTTCTTTACAGGAAAACACCTGTATGCACTTCTCACAAATACAGTTGAAAAAAAAACTTCCCAAAAAAGGGTAATTCTTTGACAAAGAAAAAAGTAATTTTGGCGATTTTTTCCCGGGACACAAGAGGTTCAAAGATCTTGATGCTTGTATCATGTTTAATACTTCAAATATAAAATTATTTTAGAATAAATTTTACAAGGGAGAGTTATTTACTACACGCAACAAGGAATCTTTCGGTTCTTCCCGGGAATGGAAGACTGCGGTATTTCTATATATTTTACTACCGGTAGAACTTTTCGGCAGCGTATTTATTGTGCCCTATGTAGTAACATCACCGATCACAGTAACCCTTGGAAGGAACACTGTTCAAAACCTTTTAAAGTACTTTCTGAGAAAAAAGAATTTAGTATGTGTATTTACTCGTTTTAAAGACCGAACTCAAACCCTCAATAACTTTTGTAACGGAAATTTGAAAAAAGTTAACCTTACGTTTTAATACATGTGTTATTTCATTTATGGATTAAAAAAGTAACTAACACACTAACTCTATGGATTACGGAGCTCATAAATTGATCCCTGCAGTAACAAAACTTATCATCATGGATATCTCGAGGATCACTTTTAATATCCTAACGACGTCTTGGTCTTCCCAACGACCTCTTCCCCTTCGGCTTAGCAACCACAATATAATGTAGTTTTTCGTTTTTTCGTAATTCGAAAAAAGCATGAACGTCCCATCTTATACGTCCTGATTTCAATATTATTAAAATATCAAGTAAATAATATATGAGAAAATAACACAGTTTCACGTATATTTTAGGTATATATAATATCACCAAGTAACAATCCTGATATACAGTAGAGATGAACCTACGGCGTGTTAGATTCTTGCACACCACTATTTATCAAATATAATATTTTATTTCTGGGTATACTCTTTTCTAATACACATTCCCTTTTAATATTTTATACAGTGTTGCTTATAAATGAATTTGCTTACGATATTTTAGCCACAGGAATATTACCTAAACTAACTGTCAAATAATATAAAATGTTTATATTTAGAAGGAAAAAGCCTCTATTTTTCTCTTTACCTTTCTTTACGGACGTTCGAATTAAGTTAAAAATTGCCCCACTATATAATATATTTTTTCGATTGATCCCCCGCAAGATATTTCCTATACGCCACTACTTAACATGGTTTGATTCCGGCTAAACATTTATGCAAAATTATGTTAGTTTAAAAGCTCTTTGAGTTAGTTTGAGATTTATAGGCGTAGTACCTACTTACAGACTCACACTGTTCAATTTATAAATGTACTGTTAGTTTTGAGACAAAAACAGCTATCGAGTGCATAATATATCCATAAATTTGGATGGGTAGTTTGTAGCCAATGATTTAATACATTCTGTGTAGTTGTAATTAATTATATAAACATATTATCTAATTAATTAATAAGTTATATTATCTTCCTAGTAACGAATTGCTAATATAACTTTTGGGATTTTCAGTGTCAGTTTTAACTATTAATAATATATCATATTCTTTTATTTTAGTTCAAAGTTCCAAGGAAGATCCATAATGTACTCCGAGTAAGGGATTCGACGAACACTTCCAAGACTGGATCAAGTAAAAACAATATGTATTTTATTGGAAGTCCCCAATTAAATAAATGTCAACACAAGGATACAAATTATTAATATTTTAGTTTCAATTAAAATAAAGCACCAGAAATAGATATATCTGAATTATTATTCGTGTGCTTACATTTGTCCTATCTCTGTTTTCATTATTTAAATGATAGGTAAAATAAAAAAAAATAAACTTTATAAAAAACAAACTAAGTAATAGTTTTATTATGGACAAAACCAAAGCGACCCCCTATAAATTAAAATTATCTTATAACGTATCCAAAAGAAAGAGTCAAAGCCATAGGGACAAATGAAGATTACTAAACGAATGTCGCGACCTGCTAATTTCAGAATCAAAGTCATAGATTTTCCCACCGGTATCCATGACTAGTCCAACAGAGTATAGCTGTTCTCTGTCAAAGGTGTAGCTACTAAGATGTAGTAGGAGAAAGAATGGATAATACTAAACGACTGAAAAGTACCTGCCGATTTCAGAGTTAAATTCATAGCTATCCGCACAGTTTCAGACCAAGACGAATCCAACGGTGCATAGATCATCTTTGTAGGACGTGTAGTTACTGAGATTTAGGAGGGACACAAATGGAGAATACTAAGAAACTGGAAAAGAACTTCCAGTTTCACGAGTAAAGTTATTGGTTATTCCATGGATTTAGGCCAATAAACACAATGGGGTATGGCTCATCTCTGTTGCGCTTGTAGTTACTGAGATCTAGGATGAGCACAAGTGAAAAATACTAAAAAACTGAAAAGAGCCTTCCAGTTTTAGGCATAAAGTTATTGGGTATTCCATGGTTTTATACTATTACGAATCAAACCGTGTAAAACTAATCTCTGTCGGACTTCTAGCTTCTGAGATCTAGGATGCGCACAAAGGGAGAATAATAAGCAATTGAAAGGGCCTGCCAGTTTTAGAGTCGCATTCATAGTTTTCGTCATCATTTTAGAACATTGCCAATC
>JAGDQP010026631.1:0-11520 GCA_022664845.1 Lepisma saccharinum
AAGGAAAGCCGGGAGGGCAATTTAAGGTAAATTTATCAGAAAAATGAAGGAAAACACTTACAGCTTATATGTTCCGTATTAGATCACAAATATATTCACATACTCGTATATAAAAGTCACTACGATATTTCGTGCACACAGTTACACGTATTCATGTGTAGAGGAAGAGAGCGAAGTGCACGTGTTCACAAAGTACAAGATTGAAGAGACAGTGGCGACACGTAGCGGACGATGCATCAAACTTAAAGAACAACTGATTGCTGTAGCGCGTAGATTTTCAGATCTTGGAACAATAACAACTGTATAGCGTGTAAGTACAGGGTGGGATCGTGGATGGAAATGTGTTGAAAATGCAGAGCAAACGGGAAGTTTAGAGTTATTGAAGGTTAAGGCCAGGATATATTTTCGCGCTGAAACCATGAATAAAGGCACTCTCCCACAGAGGGCGTGTTGAGGTGCTGGTCGTAGGCGATAGAATGTGGATTATGGCAACCAGGAAAGATAGATCAAAATTTATATTGTGAGACTCGGTGTGCAAGGAGACTATGGCATCCGGTTTGATGATAATGCAAAAGTGACGATTGTTGTTAATCCTAACATGCAAGTTCTGTGATGCCTTTTATGTGGGGGAAACACCGAGTCCCACAATACCAATTTTGATCTATCTTTCCTGGTTGCCATAATCCACATTTTACCCCCTGCGACCAGCACTTCAATGCGCCGTCTGTGAGGGAGTCATGGTTTCAGCGCGAAAATATATCCTGGCCTTAACCTTCAATAACTCTAAACTTCCAGTTTGCTCTGCATTTTCAATACATTTCCATCCACGATCCCACCTTGTACTTACACGCTATACAGTTGTTATTATTCTAAGATCCGGAAATCAACGCGCTACAGCAGTCAGTTGTTCTTTAAGTTTGATGCATCGTCCGCTACGTGTCGCCACTGTCTCTTCAATCTTGTACTTTGTGAACACGTGCACTTCGATCTCTTCCTGTACACATGAATACGTGCAACTGTGTGCACGAAATATCGTAGTGACTTTTATATATGTGAATATGTGTGTGATCTAATATGGAACATATAAGCTGTAAGTATTTTCCTTCATTTTTCTCATAAATTTACCTTATATATATAATAGGTAAAATTTTAATAGAAAGAAAAGGGATTGTACTTACGTAATGTCTTGACGAAAATAATGTTAACAATACACACTCAACCCTGTAGAAAAGAGAATAAAGAAGTTTGTTTTACACACGTTCACAACTTAAAGTGACAGAAAAACAACATGGCGGACGCTCACATAAAAAAGAGTGACGACGGTCTGCGTGTGCGCAAGTACTAATAGGAAAGGGATTAAGGAAGTGGTATTTTGTGTTCAAATTGAGCCGTGTACAAAAAAAATCAAAGAACTGGGACTCAGTAAGGGAAACGTAGTTAGGAAAGTGGAATCCAGTACAGAAAACGCAGTCGGAGAAAGTGGGATACAGTATAGAAAACGCATCCCGAAAAAAGTGGAATATAGTACGGAAAACGTACCCCGAAAAAGTGGGATGTAGTATAAAAAACGTACCCCCGAAAAGTAGGATTTAGCATAGAAAACTTACCCTGAAAAAGTGGGATATGGTATAGTAGGAAACGCAATGAAAAGGGAGTAGGTTGCTGTGTCAATCACAAAAACTGGGAGTCAGTATAGAAAACGCAAGGAAAACTTACCCCCCTTTTCATTACGTTTCCTACTATACCATATCCCACATTTTTCAGGGTATGTTTCCTATACTAAATCCCACTTTTTCGGGGTACGTTTTCTATACTAGATCACACTTTTTGCGGGGTACGTTTTCCATACTAGATCCCAATTTTTTCAGGGGTACGTTTCTATACAGTATCCCACTTTCTCCGACTGCGTTTTCTATACTGGATTCCACTTTCCTAACTACGTTTGCCTTACTGAGTCCCAGTTCTTTGATTTTTTTGTACACGACTCAATTTGCAACACAAAATACCACTTCCTTAATCCCCTTCCCATGAGTACTTGCGCACGCGCAGACCGTCGTCACTTTTTTTCTGTGGGCGTCCGCCATGTTCTTTTTCTGTCACTTTAAGTTGTGAACGTGTGTGAAACGAACTTCTTTATTCTCTTCTACTGATGACGCATATGCGAAAATTCTAAGTAACTCTGCAGTGTTTAGTGTGTATTGTTAACGTGATTTTCGTCCAGATGTTACGTAAGTACAATCCCTTTTCTTTCTATTTAAATTTTACCTATTATATTGCCTATCCAGCCTTCTCCTATATGTAACTTATATATATATATATATATATATATAAAACCTCTGAAGCATCTTGTTATATACAATGAACACAAGATTTCAACATGAATTAAAATTGTTTCGCGTTGACGGGTCATGATATAATAATAACGTTTACCTTACAGTCTATCGATGATCTCTCTTTTGGTGAAATTCTAATCTCCTATCTTTCGGAGTCTTTTCGAATCTATTTTCGAAGTAAAATGTGAATTATTGTTAGATCTTTTATACTTTCTTCTTAAAGCCAGCGTTAAAAATATCAGGACTCTCAAATTACGCAACATTTCCACCTTCACTTAAAAATATTTTTTGTCAAACCTTCGTGGCTAAATCTAGAATTCCATGTCATATTGTTCTCTGTTCATTAAATTTAATATTTATGATTAAGCCATGCCTTGAGATTCCCCGCCCACAACTCCATGGTGTAGTGACACTGGTTTGGGATCAGTACTGATGAAGCCGTGGCTGCTTATGACGACTGTCCATATTGAGATTTCCTAAGGATTATCAGCGTCTCACCAACCAAATATCGGGATGGTACCAAGACAAGGTTCCTTAGTCGGTTACAGGTAATTACTACAAACACTATCCACAGAGTTGTTGCTTTCATCATCAAATTTTTGCGGTTTTGATCCATCACCATCTGTATCTCAGATAAGGAACAGGGTTAGTGGATTAAATTGTAGATTGCTTCGCTGGTTACTCTTGGTTTTTATGCCGATTAATTATGTTCTTGATAGTCGTCGAACACAATGCGCATCTATAAACACCGAATGTTTGGCGTGGAAAAGTGCAACTACATAGCCCTCCCCAAACCAGTTGACCTTTGGAGTCATGATGCACACGACATACACTTGCGATAGTGACTCACTACTACAGGCTTATGGCTTTCTCCTGCGCTTTTAACCACTCGGTTCGGTCCATTCTGTGAGCGGGGGGAAGGGGGTGATTAAAAATTGAACAGATGTACGCTTATCGATCTTCTGTATATATATAAAATGGTAAAACAGGTAGAAAAAAATACTTACATGGTAGATTCTTGAGACAGCTGTACAATAACATCAGAGACACAATAGAAAAGTAGTACGTTTCGCAAAAGCGTTTTCAACTGGTAGGAGAGAAAAATGGACAAGCGGACAGGTGTGGGACTGGTGTTAAGGAAACGCTATATTGTCAACAGAATGCAGGGTGACAGTGTGGCCAGTTGAGACTAGATGGTGAAGAAAGTGCGAAGGTAACTAGAACCAGGTAGAACAATATAGAAAAATAGAATAAAAATGCAACAGGGACAGAACAAAGAAGAGAAAGGAAGAAGAAGAAGATAATGCGCTGGAGGGAGTTACAGACAGTTCATTGTTTGCAGAAAGGATAGAGATGTACGTCTTCTCCCATCTCTTTCTAACTGTGGCAGGTGAGTCAGGCTTCAGGACTTTCACGATGCTGACTCGAAAGGTTTCGTCAAAGGTGCAGCAGTGATAGGAAGTGTGTTCAGGGATGGGGAGGTGCAGAAGTTGTTATTTGGAGGAGTAGCGATGGTTGTTGATGCGGGTTGTTAGAGGAGTTTGGGTTTCGCCAACGTAGAAGGCGGAACATAGGTTACAGAATAGGAGATAAATGAGGTTGGAAGATATGCAACTGCCCGAGTGTCGGAGAGAGTACGTCTTCTGAGTGACAGGATGTACGAAGGAAAGACTGGGATCAAAAATAGGACAGGTTTTGCAGCGGGGTCTGTTGCACTTGCCAGGTTTGGGGGGTGGGGCGGGATTGGTCCAGTTCTGGTGAGAATCGTGTTGAGATTCGGAGGTCTGCGGTAAACAATTTTGGGAAACGATGGGAAATCTCTTTCAGTAGGTGACGCAGTGATTATGGGGTGTGCCAGTTTGAGGAGCTTTTGGAGGGCCTGAAGGTTGTGGTGGTACTGGGTGTGAAGATTGGGTTCGGCGGTAGCTACGCGGGGAGGTCGGTTGGAGTTGGGATGATTACGGGCACGGTCCAGTTGTTTACGGATGAGGTTTTTGGGATATCTACGGTCAGTGAGAGCTGAAGAAAGGGTCCTGAAGTAGTTTTATAGCAGGTTATTAGAGGAACAGATGCGGGAGCCCCGGACAGCAAGAACGTTTGATATAGTATGGGTGGGAGCTGTTGAAATGGAGATACTGCATACTGTTGGTAGGTTTGATGTGAACACCTGTCTCAAGTCGATTGTTCTTGAGCCAGACATCCACATCAAAGAAAGTTACGTGTTCCCTCGAGAAGGACCAGGTGAACTTGACGGGGAATGTGTAGTTGAGGTTTTGCAGAAATGTTTCCAGAGAATCTTATTGTTCGTGGGGTCCAGATCAAGAAATATTGTCGAAAAAGCGAAGTAAGGTGAAAAGTTTGAGAGGTGTGGAGTTGAGGTATTGGGTCTCCAGGCTTCCCATGAAAAGGTTGGCGTAGGAAGGGGCCATGCGAGTGCCCATGGCTGTGCCTTTGATTGGCAGGAAATTGTGGTTCTCAAAGGTGAAGTTGTTTATGGTGAGGACAAACTGAGCTAGCTGAAGCAGAAATGGTGTGCTGGGTTTACGAGGACTGGGGCGTGTGTCGAGGAAGTGTTCAAGGGCAGCGAGGCCATGGGTGTGGGGAATATTGGTATACAGTGACGTCACGTCGACTGTAACTAAGATGGTGTCAGGTGGGAGAGGATGAGAGATAGAATGTATTGTGGAGAGGAAGTGGTTGGTATCTTTGATGTAGGAAGGGAGAGCCTGGACAAACGGTTCGAGCTGGTGGTCAAGAAAGGCGGAGATTCTTTTAGTGGGAGAGCCAATACTGGAAACAATGGGTCGGCCAGGATTACCAGGTTTATGGATTTTGGGAAGTAGGTAAATTTTAGGGGTTCTGGGATTGTCAGAGCAGAGTGTAGAGACAGTGGAACGCGACAGCCCCTCATGGGGTCCATGCGCTTGGAGATAGGTGCGGATCTTATCAAGGAAGGATTGGGTGGGAGCTTCCTCGAGAGGACGATAAAAGATAGGATCGGAAAGTTGTTTGAGGACTTCGGATTGGTAGTCAGTGTAATTTATGACTACCGTGGTGGTTCCCTTGTCAGCCGAGCGGATAATGATGGTTGGATCAGAACGAAGATTGGAGATAGCTCTTCGTTCTGCAGTGGTGTGGTTGTGATGGGATAGGAACACGTCAGTGAAGCCAGGGTTAGCAATATATATATATATATATATATATATATAAGATGGTAAAAAAGGTGGAAAAAAGGGACACTTACATGTTAGAATACCAAAACAGATGTACAGGAACTTCACAAACACAATAAAAAGCGATTACGTTTCGCAAATTGTTTTTACAGCTAGGAGAGAAAATGGACAGAGTGGACAGGAGCAGTGCTTGTGCTATGGATGCGCCATTTTGCCGACTGATGCTGGGTAACAGTGGTCAGGGTATTGAGGCGGGAAAATAACTAGATGGGTCGGAGAAAACACCAAATGGAGAAGAAAGTGTGAAGGTTACTAGGAGTAGGTAAGGGGTTACCTGAAGGAATAAGAGGGTAAAGAATCAGAGGGGGAGGGAAACATAATAATAGTAAAAAAAAATGAAGATGAAGGAGAACAAAGAAACAAAATTGAAGAATAGATTAAAAGTGCAACTAGAGACGGAACGAGGAAGAGAAAGGAAGAAGAAAAAGACACTGTGCTGCACGGAGTTACAGGCAGTTGAGGCCAGGTTCATGGTTGGCGGAAAGGATAGAAATGTAGGTCTGGTCCCATCTCTTTCTAACAGTGGCAGGCGAGTCAGGGTTCAGGAATTTCAGGATTCTGACTCGAAAGGTTTCGTCAAAGGTGCAGGAAGTGTGTTCAGTAATGGAGAGGAAGTGTGTTCAGTAATGGAGAGGTGCGGAAATTGAGATTTGGAGGAGTAGCGATGGTTGTTGATGCGGTATGTTAGAGGAGTTTGGGTTTCACCAATGTAGAAGGCAGAACATAGGTTACAGAATAGGAGATAAACGAGGTTGGAAGATATGCAACTGCCGGAGTGTCGGAAAGAGTACGTCTTGTGAATGACAGGATATACAAAGGTCAGACTGCGATCAAAAATAGGACAGGTTCTGCAGCGGGGTCTATTGCACTTGCTAGGTTTGCGAGGAAGTGGGCGGGATAGATCCAGTTCTGGTGAGAATCGTGTTGAGATTCGGAGGTCTGCGGCAGATTCTTTTGGGAAACGACGGGAAAACCTTTTCAGTTTCAGATGACATAGTGAGTATGGGGTGTGCCCCGTTTGAGGAACTTTTGGAGGACCTGAAAGTTGGGGTGGTACTGGGTGAGAGGATGGGAGCGGAGAAAGCTTCACGGGGAGGTCGGTTGCAGTTATATCTATCATAATTGCACATAATTGTAATTTAAAATCTTAAAAGCAGAAATTGTGCTAACATTACACTATGGGAGATGATATCCTAATTAAAATTAATTAAATAAACAAACCCTGTGATTAAGTCATACCTTGAGATAGCACTGATAAGTATAACATATTTTGGGTTTACTTTGGTTGCATACTGTCATAAGACTTAAGGCAAATAAGCTGCAGCCAGGATTGACGTAACTGTATTCCGCATCAATCAGCAGGCGTAGTTGTTTTGAGGAAATGTGGTCACCTGTTGAGGAGAGAAACAATACTGATGCAGACTATTAGTTCAAAATATTGTGTACTATTTAAAAGCAAAATAAGGATTTATTATAGGATATAATCAAAATTTATGATGTGTTTGTCAGGAGATGAAACGTAGTATTAGTCTGTGCACAATCTATTCTTGATCCTGTGTTTACCTACGTGGTTAATTATGAATATAATTTATTTGATTACTACCATGGCTTATGGTTGGTTCTTACAAGCTATGGAATAGGAGTGATTCTTAGCTTTTCTTGGGTCACATAGCACCTTTAAGAATCTGGTGAAATCTATGGAACCACCACCATTACATGAAATACTAACATAAATACAATTTTGCAAACAATATACTTAATTTTATTGAAAGTTGATTGTCTCATACACATGTGACATACACAAAATTTGAATAAACAATCTTACAAACATGAAAGCACTCTTTTCCATGCAACAGTCCAGAGACAACCTGGTCTGTCAGACGGCTGTATTACGTCCAAGTAGAGGGTTAGGTGGTTAGCGTAAAGCTTGTTCGTAGCCGTATGTCTGACTTTCCTGACCACAGTCTGCTACTTGTTTTATTCAAGTAGTTCTCCAATAGTTCTCACGATGCTGAGTCAACACTGAAATTTTGAGTCCCCACCGGGAATCAAACCCGGGATCGCTTGCACTAAAGTCGAGCGCGCTACGGACTTGGCTACGCACGAGGGGTCACTCACTACAACAAGGAAATACAATAATCTTGTGCAAATTAAGCAAAAACAATTTTAATTATTCCTCAAATCTGCTGCTAATAACTACTATATTTCCTATTATCAATACTTCTATTACCGTTACTACTGATCAATCTTAAAAAAAGAAACTCATTTATTTTCACGCAACAAAATACTCACTCGCTCTACCTGTTCACACACCTCTCTATCTCTCATCACCTACTTTATAGTTGAAAGCGTGGAGTCATCTTTGACATGGCAAGATGCTTATCATCTCTGACATCCAACCTAGATCGACTTTTTTCATTTTCATAAAGCAAGTGCTAAACGACCCGATTCACAAAGGTGAGCCAAGGAAATCAGAGCACTCATAGCTCACTCTATCAAACTTCTGTCGGCCCACACTAGACTTCACTAAAAAGATTTGAATTGAATTCATTTCGTAACATTTCTTTTATGATTAGGTCAAAAGTTGTAATCCTCGACATCACTGATACAATCTATGTTGGCCAAAACAGGATTGCGAATTCCTGTTTGAAGTAAAGAGTTCTGCAGAGCATCCAAATAGCTGGACTTCCCACTTCCTCTTAAAGGCCGATTTAGACGACAGCATTTATGCTACGAGGAATCTTACGATTAGCAGTAGTGCCAGAGTGTGAAAGCAAGAATGCTACAATAGGGCAAGATGCGTATAACTTTTTTCTTTTTACGCTGGTACACTGCTTTCGCTAAGATTCAGCGTACGATAAATTATATCGTCTAAAGCGGCCTTAACATTGCAATCCCTGCAATCTCCCCTTCCACAAGAGCAGCTTGGTCAGAAAAACCTTCATTGCTTCACGGAAGAATCAAATTGTGTTAAAAGTTGCATTCAATAAAAGCTGTAATAATGAAATATTATAATAATAAATAAGCACTGCGTTACAGACCGAAAGGTTCTCAGTCTGTAAAACGCCATCTGTTCGCGGTTTGTGGAACTGCGTCCACCTGAGTGACGGCTGTGGGGTCAGCACTGTGCGTCACCTTGCCACGAACAGGCGTATCAGGAGCTTTCTAGACCAAGTGGTCGTGACGTCTTTATTTACGTGACTCCCCAGTTTGCCTCACGACGCTGGGTGGGTGCCGAAAAGTAGGGGTGCTCCAAGCGGGAATTGAACCCCGGGACCAGGCGGACATGAGTTCAACGCCCCTACAAGGACATTTAAACTGGTGATATATAAAGCTTGAAATTTAACTTACCAAGATGCTTCAATCTCTGTAGCGCTCGTGACAAGGTCATTGAATCTGTTTTATTAAATCCTGGAATTGATACGGATGAATTTGTTATCATGGCTTCTGAAACCTTCTCTACGAGAGATACTTGAGAAGGGTAAGTGGAATAAACTTTCGACAGGTTTCTCTGAAAGATAAAAAGAATGACTTTTTAATATATACAGCTGAACCTCGATATACGGAAACAATATTCTAGGAGTCAGAAAATGTTATTGTTATGTGGTGGTTATCCTTATATTGGGGAATTGTAAAATTTCATGTGGAATCATGCTTTTACACATGAAAGAAAAATAAATGAACGGAAGCGAAATAAATGAAAATAGCTTTAGATTTCTAAAATATAAGTAGAAATATTTATTCGCCAATTACTAATTTTAAAAATATCGGGTAAGGGTACCAGTGGTCAGCCAATTACGTTCACTTATTTTGTTTCCAGATTTCTTTTTCTTTTCTTTTTGTCAAATACTTACACTTTTATTCTTTACAACTTTCTCAATTAAAATAAAATATTTGCAATTCAGAATTTTACCTGTATTTCATATTAAGCATAGAGTTAGGAATATAAATAGAGGGAACCTTAGGTTGTTTTGTTGGAGAGGGGAATGAAGCCAAGAGACGGAAGGGACGAGGCATTTCGGCCATATTAACTGGCCCCATATTTAGAGACCCTCTTTTCCGAGTATTGCCTCTCTGAGGTACATTCATCCTCCTATTGAAAAAGGCAATCCTCACAGTACTCGGTATAGAGGGACTCTAATGGGGCCACACAAGATGGCTGCCGATGAACCGTAATTTATTAGCTTCATGTGACGTCATGTATGTTATCTCTATTTTCTTCCTAACTCTATGATGTTAAGATTATTATTTTTTAGATAAATAGGTTATTGTCACCATTTGTCGTTCACTCTCAACCAGTGGTCAGCCAGGTATGTACCAGTTGTCGGCCACGTGTCAAAATGAAGTGAAATATTCATAAAAATAAGTATTTTACATTCAGTACATTCATATAAGAAAACTATTTATCGTTGTTTTCAATGCAGAAAGACAGAAGTTACATTTACTAAATTTTCGAAGCGAAAGAAGGTTTCGGAAAATATTAATTATTTATTACTTTGTTAGTATTTGAGGTTTAGTGATGATTTTTTGTATAGTTGTTGATGAAGGACAGATGTTCGTTTCACATATGTTTAATTTGTCACGTATTTGTACATTGATATGAAATTACAATATAGTACATCTACGCCCTTCTGTCTTAAACGCGATGATATCTATCCATTTCAAATTCAAATAGAACTAAGCCTGTTGGGCTTGTTAGAAAGGCTGTTAGATTATTAGGAACTAAAGAAGCATATAAATTTAACCTCACAAGAGAGATAGATAGGAAGCACCACTTATTGGTCACCCTGGCCGACAACAGGAACGCTCGTGAATTATATGAACTTCTGAACTATATATTAAATTCAGCCGTTTTCCATCCACTGCTCCCCCTTTTTCCTTCCACATATCTCGGTCTGCTGCTATCCTCATCCATGTAGCTCCTGAAAAACGCTTGATTTCATCTACCCATCTTGCATTCGGACGTCGTCTCGGTCACTTCTTTTCTCTAGGAATCCACTGTAGTACATTTGTCGTCCACCTTCCATCTGTTCGTCTAGCTATGTGACCGGCCCATTTCCACTTCAGCTTCATCGCAGTCTTGATTACATCCTCTACCTTTGTTTGTGCGCGAATCCATTAATTTCTCTTTCTGTCTCTCCTGGTTATTCCTACCATGCATCTCTCCATTGCTCTTTGTGTGACTCTTAATCTTTGAGTCGTTTGCACATTCAATGTCCAAGTTTCACAGCCGTACATCATCACAGGTAAGACACATTGATTATAAACTTTACGCTTCAGACACATTGGTAGTTTGCTTTTGAAAATAAAGTGTAGTCTTCCAAACGAACTCCACGGCATTTTACATCTTCTATTTATTTCATCAGTCAACTTGGCATTCGATGTTTTGAGCTGGCCTAGGTAAACATGCTCATCAACTATGTCTATTCTTTCTCCGCTAATCTTTATTTCCCTCTTTGAAGTATGTTCATTGTATATGATTTTTTCCCCTTAAATTCATTTTGAGGCCTATTTTCGAACTCTCATTATTCAGTTCTTCCATTCTGGTTTGTAGCTCTTCTGCAATTGAAGCAAACAGGATTATATCATCAGCGAACTGTAGGTGATGAAGATATTCGCCATTAATTTTAATTCCAACTTCATCCCAATTTAAATTTTGGTACACTCTCTCCACGACCGCAGAAAAAGGTTTTGGAGAAATTGAATCTCCTTGCCTTAACCCTTTTCCAACTTCAAATTATTCACTTTCTTGATGTAGTCTAATGGCAGATGTGGCAGTCGAATAAATGTTTCGCAGTAGCTTGATGTATGCATTTTCGATGCTTTGATGTTCAAGTGATTTAAGTACTGCTGACAAACAGACCTAATCGAAAGCTTTTTCCAAAATCTATTAATCCCAAACACAGTGAAGTCCATATTCATTAGTCCTTTCCATAACTTCACTCAATGTTTGT
>JAGDQP010026631.1:11620-25734 GCA_022664845.1 Lepisma saccharinum
TTAAGTACTGCTGACAAACAGACCGAATCGAAAGTTTTTTCAAAATCTATAAATCCCAAATATAGTGGTAGTTCATATTCATTAGTCCTTTCCATAACTTCATTCAATGTTTGTATGTGGTCCATTGTGCTAAATCCACGACGAAATCCGGCTTGTTCCCTTCCCTGATTAAAATCAAAGTCTCGTTCAATACGATTCAAAATAACTTTGGTGAACATTTTGTACAGGACTGACAGTAAACTAATTGGTCTGTAGTTTTCCACACGTTCTTTGTCCCCTTTCTTGTACAACAAAATGATAACGGCATTGTTCCAACTTCTGGGTATTTCTCTCTTCTTCAGGAACATTGAGAATAATTTGGCAAGTTCCTCTTTCATCTTTTCACCTCCCCATTTAAACATCTCTGCTGTGAGTCCATCTTCTCCAGGCGATTTTCCGTTCTTCATCCCTCGAAGTACTTTATCCACTTCTTTCATTACGTCTGTTAACTTCTACATTATTTTCTTCTGAGTCTTCATTTCCTAGATCTTCTTCGGAGTAGTACAATTCTCTGTAGAATTTTTCAAATATCTTTATAATTTTTTCCTTATTTCGTGTTACGGTCCCGTCTGGTCTCTTAACTGCAATTATTTGCTTTTTCCCTATCATGAGCTGCTGTTTGGTTTTCTTCAGACTCTTGTTTTCCTCGATTGTATTTCTAACAAGATTTTCGTTATATCTTCATACATCATCTCTTATCTTCTTCCTTACGGTTTTATTTAGTTCTATGTACTCAATCCTCTTTATGCAATTTTCCTCTTCTTTCATTTCCCTTCTTTTCTTCATCAAGAGTTTAGTTTCTTCTGAGATTTTGCTCTCTCTTTTCTTCCTGGTGCCTGCTATTTCCTTGGCTGTCTCTCTTATTATCTCGGTCAGTATTTTATTTCTGCTATCGATGTCTTCTTCATTCTCTAACTCTTCCAAGGCGCTGAATCTGTTGCGTAGTTCTATCTCGAATGTCTTTCTGTTTTTCCCTAGATTTTCCAGATCTAAAAGTGGCGGTTTTCCTGTGATAAACTTCTTTCTCTCAAGCCTAGTATTTAGTTTCAGCTTACATCTCACCATCCTATGATCACTCGAGACTTTGAAATTGTTCAGAACAGACACGTTTTGCAGAATTTCCCTGTTATTTGATAGAACGTAGTCTATTTCGTTTTTGGTCCCACTTGGGCCTTTCCGCGTCCACTTCTTCTGGGGCGTTTTCTTGAAAAATGTATTGGAAATGAACAGTTTTTTGGCTTCTGAGAATTCCACTAACTTCTCTCCTCTCTTGTTTCTTTTGCCAAATGCAAAGTTTCCCACTTTCATGTCACTGCTCTGCTTGGCTCCTACTTTCGCATTGAAGTCTCCCTTTACAATTTTGTAGTGCGATTTGCTACTATCCAAAATCTTCTTTATCTCCTCGTATAGGTCTTCGATTTCCTCCTCCGGGTGTGAGTTTGTTGGAGCATATAATGTGTAGTGGTTAGTGTTGCTGACTATGGATTGAGGGGTTCCGGGTTCGGTTTCCACTTCGCTGCGCTGCCAAGAATTTTTTCCAAGGCGTGTGAGTCTGGAACGGTGCCCACCCAGCATCGTGATGCAATTGAGAATCTGCTATGAATAAACATAGTGGCGATCACAGTGAGAGCTTAGACTTTCCTTGCTCAACCCGTCTGGTCAGCGTGGGAGCAGTAGACCAATCTTCTTCCTCCGGGGAGAGGAGCGACGTTATTCAGTAACCAATGTGAGGTAACAGCGTTGCCAGTAGCATTTTATGAATGTACGCTATCACGGAGGGAGGAATGGCGATTATTTTTCTGATTAGGCATTTAGCTGTAAGTGTAGTGTTGTTAATTACGAATATTTGAGCAACATTTCAAATTGCCAAAGTCAACCTAAACTGTATCCGCTTATTGTATGACATGTACTAAGAATGAAGGGTGCTAGAATCATACCGGAAATACCTAAATAAAGAAGAGTTACTGCCTTTTCTGCAAATATCATATAATCATTCTTCTTTAAGGAATTACAGGAAGTGTTTGGCGTAGGTCTGTACATACAATAACGAACGTTTGAAAAAAACTAACGCTGCCCGGCTCCTATCGCTGATTGCTTATGTACTTCGTACTCCACTCGCTGATTCCTTTTGTACTTCGTACTCTACTCACGGACTATTCAAGATTCCTTTCACAGAATCGAAGAACTATGCACTAAACAATAATTGTATTTTACACATTAAATACCTACACTCTAAAAAATATAGTAGATACGACGATATTATGGTCAACTGGACCATAAAATGTGGTTATTTTGGAACCAATAATTTTATGGTTGCATTTACAAAACATTTATTGCTAAGCGTGTTTTGTTAATTTAACAATACTTGTTTGGTTGTTCTCAACAGCTTACCATACGCTAACTAACAATATTGTTGAATTTACAATAAATCAACCCGAAATGTAGTAGCTTCATCTATTGGTATTGTACGTTTGACAACAGTTTGTCTTTATAGTAATAACATTTTGCAGTGATAGTATCTTAACTATCACTGCACATCAATAAAAGATTTCACGCTTGGGAGACTTAAGTCATCGCCTGGCGGGTAGGCTTGAGCTAGATGGTTCAGCTCTAAAAAGAGTAAAATGTTAGTCGAATCGCTCTTAAAAACAGTGCTGCCATCCGTTGACCACAAATATATCAACAGTTACATAAGTGTAATATAAACATGCGTAAATAAATATCTTCACACATTTAAATATTAATGTTATTATACTGATCATCCTCTGCATCATCAAAATTATCAATAACTCCTCATCAAGGTCAAGGTTGGTGCGTTTGCAGGAACTTTGCATTTTTTTTCTGTTGTTGTGGCGATAAATATGGCGTCCTCATTTTCTTTGTTCATCCCATAACAAGAAGTATGGTAACCGTGTACGCATGCGCAAGAAATTAATATGTGAATGAGGTTAAATCAACAATAATTTATGGTTAGTTCCGCCCTAACAAATCACTATTGTTAATAATATGGTTAAAAGTATGGTAAAGTTAACAATACTCAATTAACAATGCTGCATCAAAATTTATTGTAACTGCTCAAACGTCACACATCGTAAATATGACCACATTTTTCGTTACGACAACGATCATTCTTGAAAAATCACTTAACAATACTCGTATTGTTCCTGGTACCCCAGCATTTTTTTAGAGTGTAACGAATTAAATAATCTACCATTCTTCAGTAATATTTCCCCACCAATTACTAGTAGAATTTTACTCGTATTTTCATATATTATTACTTCCATTCCATGGCCTATGGAACTGGTAAGTTCATCGCCGTAGTAACAAACATTCGCCATAGAATTCTATCCTGGGCCAGATCAAGCCAGTTTTTCATCATGAACATCTACCTCTAGAAGATCTCTTCTAATATTGTCATCCCAAGAACGTCTCGGTATTCCCAACGGTCCCTTTTCCGGAGGATTAAAAACCCACAATGGAATATAATCTTTGTTTCCCAGCATCCAAGCTACATAGTCTGCCTATCCTAGTCGTCGCATTTCATTTTTCTTACATCATCGGGTGAATCGTGCATTCTGTAATCTCCTCTATTCTCCAGTCATCTCGTCCCATTTCGGCCTTATATTTCTCTTAAAACCTTATATTCAAACACTCGTAATTTATGTTCATCTGCTAGGGTCGTGCTCCCACTTTTAACCGTCAAGTATTACCGGCAGACTAACCGTTCTGTATATTTTTACTTTCAATTTCCTTGATAGTAATCACGATGTTAGAAGTTTCTGGACCGAATAGAAACATTATTAAAGTTATTATTAAAGTTACTTTCATTGCTAATTTTCTTCATCAACTGTAACATGGCATGTTAACGATTATGTTTTTGGATTGCATAGGTGCGCGTGGTAATGATCAGTATTTGTAAAACAGGTTTCGTTTTTCTTAACAGGGATTAATGTACGATGCCCAGGAAGATCCCAATTTGTAACATTTTAGATATATCTTTAACACGTAGTTTCAAGAATGAAATCAAATACTTACCAAGGACTCTGCTGGCATTAAAGCAGTAATTTTTGTCTGAAGACAAGGCTCCTCTTGCCCACAGCTGCTTGCCATATTAGCCAAACGTATCAGTTCCTCTAAATTCCTGTCATATTTTTCGTGGCTGGAAATTAAAGAAATTATAAAATATCCATGTATATTTTGATTTATGATTTTTTCTAGTCTTACTTTCGAATTGATACATTATTATATTTGGCCTGTTAACAGTTACTACTACGAATGAACAGTGCAAAGTACTGTAGTGCAGATCTTAAGAAGAGAATGACTAAATTTAATATCAATAAGAAACACCAGTATTTTTTTTATTCCCGCTATCTTCAATAACTTCATTATATACAAAGTCATGAATACTTTCACAGCAAGCATATAATTTTAAATTCACGATTTTCCTATAATAAAAACAATCGATGTTTTGTCTGTAAATCTCAAGTTTCATTAGGTCATTTCTTTATGCAAAACATTGTCCCTTGTTCGGGCGCCAGATCGTTATTTTTGTTTTGATGTTTCGATTGTTTTTATTTTGGTTTGATGGATATCAAATTGTATCAATATTCTTTCTTAATCTATTATAAGTGACATAGTTCTGGAATACAAAGTTCGTAGTATCTTCAGTATTATCATTCTGCTTCATTTGTCCTAACAAATCAGATGGACTTGAAGATGGTATTATTATATTATACGAACATATCTGAAATATAATATCTTAATTATTCTAGCCTAGTCACTTTTCTATACACTACGATTTGCAAACTCCTTCTTCATACTAGGCCATTTAATCTTCTAGGTATTTCTTTATCCCTCTTAGCATAAAAATACTTAATAATTTATTTATTCATTTAAAATAAGAGATTTTTAACTGTCATTGTGGAGTGAGTGTTGAGGTGTAGTTTGAGGTAAAATGTTTTAAGTTTCAGAATATTTAGAAGATTTTATTTTACATATTCTGTAAGTAATTTATACACAAATAGGAGAGTAGTGAAAATATCGGGATTCTGTTCTTATACGAAATTTTGTTACTTACAGGAGGAATATGTTTGATTCATCAATAATATGTGTCTGTTGTTTTCTTGTGAAACATTTTCCATAATGGGATCCTGCTAAAACAAATTATCCTTACTTAATGCCCCTCGCGTAACATTCGCTGATTGGTATGATATCAAAGCGACTGAAAAGGACTATTTATGAAAAACGCCACCTTCAGCTTTTGATTTTCTCACCCTCTATTTGCACAGAATCACGCCTTCAGCAGTTGTCAAATCATCTGTTTCCTTTTGTTTTTCTTACAATAACCCACCCAAAATTATTATTATAATAATAAATTGTTCATCTTTTTTTTAAAAAAAAATATCTTGGCACTATTTTCTTTGAGACTGAAACTCACTCACATACCTACCTATTTGTACTTTCTCCGATATCCTCTTCTACCGTTGGAGCAACCATTAGTCGAAGACCAAGTCGGTGAAGCTGATCTGCTACCACCTGAAGTTCATTGTGTTCATCACCCGCTACAAACTGACGATATATGGTTGGTCGCAAGAAGAACCCAAGTAACCGGTGGCCCAAAATTCTCTCCCCTACCCTGAACAACTGTGGACAAAAGACAAAAGCAATAAATCTGGAGACAGGTTATGAGAACAGTGAGATTAGAAATTTATTTTTGATTAGGCCTAAGTCATATTTTTTTTTTTTATAACACACTGTACCCACTAGATTTGTAGTTATCTCTCGTTTTGTAATCAACGACTACATAGTTCGAGTCCCAGAGCAGATACATGGAACGTAATGATTCAAAATCCATTTGAACTCCAAAATGCAATGGTAAAACCACCATAGATTCGTCTTACCCAGCAATAAGGTACCAAACGTTCTTCTTTGGAAATGCGTGTCTTTTCCAAGGTTTGTTCTACTACCCTTCCTTTCTTTGACAACTTAACGAGTGTCCTTTTCAAGAAACTGTGAAGGAATAACGAAGAAGACACAATTTGTTTATTACAGTGACTTGTCAAAAGTAAAGACTTATTAGTTATAGATAGAAACCCTTGTAAATTCGTCACTCAAGAATTTGAGAGGGAAAATGTGTGCGAAAAGTAATTGCAAATGTTCTTTTGTTATCCAGGATGTAAAGTCTGTGGATTTCTACTCGAGAATTACTCCTGAACTTCCCAAATTTGGCCTTCATTCACGAATTTTTGTTTACTGAAGAATTTTCAATATTTAAAAAAAATCTTATTCAAGAATAATTGATATGCTACTGCAGTCTTCGTACAACTTCCAAGACTTAATCCAGTTACGCTGTTTAATTTATTACGAAATTGAATCAACTTATGGCAAATGTACCAGGAAAGGAATTCCTGCAGAATGTTTCAGAATTGTTAGACAGAAAAGTGTTTTGATCCAACCTTTTATAACAGACAACCTTAGTATAGTTTTCTCTTTAGTGTCATTTCTAAAAGGCATTTTCTTTTGATGAGTGTATACAGGGCTACGTTGAACTGAAATACATGTTATCAAAAAAATGAAAGTTTTTCAGTTCTTGAGAGTTTGAATGTTCTACATCAGTGTTCAATTTGTTAGAAAGGGGAGGGGGGATGTCGGGGATTTTCCCTGGTGCGTGACGATGTGATCCTCAGTTGTTGATTCCGAATATCATCCAAGCAAGGATATTGTGTTTCTACCCAAACAGGTAGTATAGCACAGTAAACTTGCCGCAAGTTTAGCATTACAAAACTCCAAACTTGCTACAATCTTGCAGAAAATTTGCAAGTTGACCAGTGCTAAACTTCCTACAATAGATCGGGATTTGACTATTATATGGTTTTTAATGCAATGTAGGCCTCAGAGTATCATGGAAGAAATTAATTTGTCATCCATAGTTAGCATATAGAGGATGGGAAATTACCAGATTGATGCATATCAAAACTAAAAAATCCCTTTCGGTAGGCCTACAGGCTGAGGTAGATTTCGAAGTTTCGCTGGGAGCCGGGGCTCGCCCCCCAACTTCAGTGCTTTTGAGAGGATGCGCCTCCTTTATCTTAACCAAAATCTCCCTGCAGCACTACACCACCACGGAGTACATCTTCACCCTCCCACGGTTGGCTGCGCCCCCAAAGGGAAGATTTGCCCCATTTATTGTAACCTACTCTTGGTCATACACCTTCATTGAAAAATTCGTTTCTCTACCTTCAATGATTTGGAAATTGGGTTTTTGGGGCGGGCATTTTGGATCCAAGTTGACGACTTTTTGAAAGTTTTCTTATTTTGTCGTGACCTACTTGTGATAGTACAACTTCAAGTAAAATTTCATTTATCCAGCTCAAACGGTGTGCAAAATGGGATTTTGGGCAGTCATTTTGGATCCAAGATGGCGACTTTTCCCAAATGTTGTGATATTTCCCTAAGCTACTCGTCATAATGTACCTTTATGCCAAATTTCGTATCTCTAGCTCAAACGGTGTGGAAAATGGATTTTTAGGTCCGCCATTTTGGATCCAAGATGGCGTCTTTGAACTCATTAGGTAACATTTTCATAATCAAAAAGTGATGTTGTACCTTTTTGCCAAATTTGATTTCAATAGCCCCAGCGGTTTAGTCTGTGTATTCTATACAACAATGGGTTCGGCGGCCATTTTGGATCCAAGATGGCGGCCGATTTTGCTCATTAACGAACTTAACCGAGCTATTAAGCCTAGAAACAGCATATAAAAATTTGGTTCAAATATCTAATATATATAAATATACACTTTCATATCGTACCGATCTCAATAGGTATATTTTCTTCGAAATCTACCTAAAAAAGAAAGAAACCTATCACATCGTTTAATACTGAGAAAGTTATGTTGTTGGATCTCAAAGTCGAAATGTTGTTCCTTCAAGTTTGAAATGACGAGGACAACACTAATAAAAGTAGAAATACACTGGTACTTTTTTTCTGTAATACATCTCGCTCTTGTTGTGATCACACAACTAATATACAGGGTATTCCATAATAGCCATTCACTACCATTCCAGTTCACACTGCAGTTTGATACGTAGAAACATGAGTTTTGGTTTCATCCTGCCCTAATTTTTTTCTACATTTTCCTTTTTCGAATTTCTTATATATTTTGTCTCTCTCTTTTCCTCTCCCTGTTTTCTATATATATACGCCTGTCTTATTGGCATCCGTCACTCTATTTTTTTGTGTGTGATTGAATTTCTCAATGCCTCTTCTTTTATGTATCCAGTTTTATCCGGTTTGTTCTTTCATTCAAACCAATCAAAATTCATGCGTATCTTGAAAACATCCACACGAACGTTGTTTGCTTTTTTTTTCTACACGGGAGAGGAATGAGAGAGCTATTTACCCGAAAGATTTGCTCGACAAGTTAACGTAAGTTGGGTGGTCTAACTGATGTGTGTGTTGAAAGTCGCAGTTTATTTTGCTGTGGTGTGTACAATTTCGACAAGAATTGTTTAAAGGTATAACCCATAAGTCAAAGCTGAAATGCAAAACGTTTCTTTGAGTCTTTTCTGTTCTAATCTAATTTATAGACAGTAAACTAGCAACGTAATGAACGTCTGACTGTCTAACTTTACGGCTACTGTCAAAAGATAAGAAAATTGAAGCTTAACACACTGAGTCAAGGAAAATTACTTAAACATGTTGTACCTGCTTCGAGATAAAGAAGATTTAGAAAGGAACAAAATTCAACATTGAACAGTATAAAAGTTCAAGGAGAAAGATATGACGTCATGTATGTAAATCTTAGCAAGAATATCATAATTTGCTCTTGAAATTTAAGAGTATTTTTTTTACATTTTGTACAAATAATAAGGAATGGTCATTATCATCATGTAAATTATCTTATTGGAATTTTATTTATGGCCTTTAGGCATCTAACGCTCAGGCCAGGATAAGGGAAAGGAAAGGATGTGTCGACCTTCAACGTACAATCCAGGAATTTGCCTGACATGACTGAGGAAAAATCCTGAAAAAAAAAAACAACTCAGAATGAATTTTAACCCACGACCTCTCCTGAATGCTAAGCCGACGCCCTACCACTGAGCAACGACCATTCGGTATCACCATGTATCAAAGTTTATAGCGGCAAGTCTTTCGAGGAAAGTTCAATCTTCTCTTTTCCTACTTTTTCATTTACGTGTTTGGTTAGCTTTACTTTCTATCAGAGCTGAAACCGAATCACTTTGATGACCCAATGTCCCGGCCTGATTTGAACGTAGGTGACCCTCAGACTCAGTCCTAAACTTCATCCGATTGACCCGGTCTGGGAACGATAATGAACTGGGAAATTTCAGCGTCGTATTTTTCGTGCTATGAGGTAACATATTCGGTTTTCGGTCAGCACTGAAAGGAACACTGTTCAAGCGAGAAAATGATTTAAAAATGTGCTTTGTCTTCTGGATCACCGAGTCGGAATCGGCTTACCGGATCAGGCTGGGTCCTAAGCATAGACGCGGTGAACCGTTTCAGCTCTGCTTTCGTCATCTTCCTATTTTCCCTTCAATATATTTCTGTGTAAAATTTGACAACCAGTTTGCTTTCTTCTTCTTCTATATGATCGCCAGTATCCATTTTCACTCATCAAGCTTCTTTAACACTACCTGAATGAAAACAGTGGCGGATCCAGAGGGGGGGGGCTCAAAGGAAAATACATATTTTTATAGCATTATTTCGATAATTTATCTCAGGAAAAGCTTCAATTTGTTTCCCACCAAATCTAATTTATCTAGAAATATGATTTTTTTTGTGATGTGGGTATCAGTTTCATATTCCAATATAAAACTTAGCAATATGAGGCGAAATGTGATAATTTTTTACTTTAAAAATTTACTTAGCGCGACAATATTTATTCCCTGGCCTATTCCACCTGCGCCCTCCCTTACGAAAAACCTGGATGCGTCACTAAACTTAAAAGACTATTATTAATAGATGGCAAACTCCGAGAGTCAATACATCAAACAACTAAATCAGCATTTGCCATTAGGTAATACTACAATCAGTGTAAAAATGTAGTTTGAATTTATTTTAAGGCCTTTAGGCAACTTTGGCTCAGGTCGAATGGATGATGGTATGAATTTGTAGAATTACGAATGTAGGAGGAAACGAGAGTATCCCGAGAAAACCCTCACACACGATGTTTGTCCACCACAAAGCGCACATGCCATGAACAGGGATCGAACCGACGAATCCACGCACTAGAGTTGAACGCTCTTCTAACTGAGCCGCCGGTCGGGTGGCCGAGCAGTCTTCGGCGGTAGGCCATCGGCTTGAAGGTCCCGGGTTCGAGTCCCGGCAGGGGCATGGGTGTGGATTTTAACAGCTAAAGGCGAATCGTGACGGGCCGAATTCCGAAGTTACTAGACTGACTGGCCCATATAAAAATAAAGTTTACCAAAGTTTTTTTTTTTCTAACTGAGCCACCGCGGTCCTGTAATAATGAAGTTAGTACTTCCAGTGCTTTTAAAACATGAAGTAACTCTCCAAAAATCTCACTTGTGATCGCTATGTTCGAAGGAAACATCAATTTCTTTTGCCCAGAATAGTCACAGATGACAAAAATGGTGTATCAACGTCACATACTAGAAACAATATCAACCTAAACAGAAAAGGAACGCCTCTTGGGAAAAAGTGAATTGCATGAACGCAATTGTTAGGACCAAAAGAAATCATTCACTTTCAGCTGCTCTCCAGGAATGTGACAATGAAGGCGCGCTGTATTGCGAACAACAGCGTCGACTTCAGTCGGCTATTAGTAAGAAACGAGTTCAACGACCAGCAAGATTCCATCTCGTTAATTTCCGGAAGGACAACGCAAGACGTTACACTGTGTCCATCAAGAAAACAATCCTTCAGAAGCTGGGAATGGAGGTCTTACCACGTCCGGCATACTTCCCAGACTTCGAGCCTTTGGACTATCACCTGTTCCGTGTACTGTCAACACATTACGTAGAAAATCCTTCTCGGACGACGCCTCGCTGAACTCTTAGCTTGATGATTTTCTCGCCCAGAAACAGGTGGATATTTACCACAAAGGGAGCGTGGAGCTCCCTGTACGATGAAAGGGTAGCTGGAATTAGTGGTTTCCTTGATTTGGGGTTAGTCACCCGCAGTCACGCATCCAGAATTTGGTTTTCGGAGTGGTCCAACGATTTCCGGGGGGTCCAAGGTGTGTCTGGGCATGAAATGTATATTAAATATGTATAATTACGCACGAAGTTATACTATTTTTCCATAAAACTCTGAGTTTTGGGGGGTCCGGACCCAACCCTAAATACGCTCCTGGGTTAGTGCTTGAATGGAATGTTAAGAACATCAACACAATTTCTGCACCAGAGCTAATAAACTTATGACTTTTATTGGATACTGTATATTCTATAAAATATTGTAAGGTACGTGTACCGATTATGGCCCAGGTCCTCAATATGGCCCAGCCCCAGCGCTCTGCAGCTTTCCGTTGGTGCTACTAGATGTCACCGTAAATTGTATCCTTATGACGAGAGGAAGCATTTATGCAAGACTCATTTGTTTGCGAGTAGCATGAGCATCAGCAGCTCCAGTTAAAATGGCATATTGAGCAAGAAAATATTTTGCTGTTATTTTAGCAAAGTAAGTAATGTTACGTTTCAGTATCTATTGTTGAGAACTTAATCAATATAATGCATGGATAATGCAGCTATGTGAGCATACGTGAACATAAACTATCTGTGACGAAATGGATTGCATTGTGTAACTAGCAGGTGCCAGAAAGGTAAAGAGGTTAATAGTGCGCAATATGGCCCACCGCCATATTGGGCAAAATGCAGTCATAACTGTTTAAAATGAAAGAATTGGGTATTTGAAATGTTTGTATTGAACACTCATCATCATAATGTTTAGTCATTAAAACGAAGATAATATCAGGTAATAAGCAAGCTATCAATTCTAATACAAAGAATAAGATTAAAATCAAAACAATGCAAGTGTCATCTCGTTTTAAACGACCAGAATTTCAGCAACTGCTTCTAATTGTCCTGAAGAAGCGACACTGAGTTGCTGCAAGTCTTGTGAATCTTGGTTTTGTTACCTTTGTCAGGCAGGCAGGGTAGCAGACATGCATCTTTGCGTGTCGTAGCGCAAATACGTTCGTGAAAAGTTTATTGGAATCACCGCTAATGATTACGGACCATTTCTTTGTCCCTCATGTGAGACGTGACGTTCTAAACTTCGTCTCTGTTACACTTCTTCTTATTTACTCACATTTTTTTTTCTTGTATATTCACTTGTTTTTCCACAAAATTTGGCATTTTGTATTAAGACAATATTCTTGGTTTTGCACTGTCATATAAATTACAGTAAGTATGCTTGTAATGTATATCTATCAGTATGTAGCATATATGAGTAATATAGAAAGATTACACATCACTTTTACCATACGTTCTTATTTTATACAGCGGGCCATATTGGGAACACCATGTGACTATGTCCGAATATGTCCCACTGGCAACATTTTAGTTTTCGATTTATTACATTTTCATACATTATTTCTAGGAAGTAGATTTTTTTTTCATTTGTCCAAATAGTCTCCCAACTTGATGGTTCAGTCGATTCGCACGAATAAATAGCTAGTCTTTTTCAGTGAAAAAAAAATCAAGAAAGTTGAGCTGGGCCATTTTCGGACCCCCTACCTCAATATATTGCATTTTATATAAGAATTTTACATACAACGCGTAAGCAGGTATTCCGCCAGGATTTTCTGTTCAGTAAAGTTAAAATTGAGAAGGTATAAGTGGAATTTTGCACGGTTCATATAGAGTTTTGACCATAAAAATTTTAAAGTTGAGGGATGTTCTCGAGGATTTGAAAGTCGGGGTTGCTGGAATCATTACTCGAGAAAACAACACTACCACAATGAATACAGAGCTCAACAGAATTCAACCGATCACCTTCACCGGTGAATTCCTAACGTCAAACCGAGCGGACGTAGTTCAGTTGGTAGAGCGTTGACTTAGCGATCGGAAGGTCCTGATGACGATCCCAGCAGCCGTCCATCCGGACTAACGTTTTCCCAGGGGGTTTCCTTAGTCATAGCAGGCAAATGTGGGATGATACCTTTAAACTAGGCCCTTGCTGACTGCCAACATCCTCTCGTCTACCCTAACTCGACCTGAGACAGAGTTGCATAAAGGCCTAATTAAATTCAAATGTAAATCCTGACATGAAAAAGGTTATTGCTTCAGGATTTACCGCATTGTTTTTGAGAGATATGGGTTGTGAATTATACACGTGCTGGTTTGAACGTTGAAAATCGATATTTTGAACATTGAACTTCATATATTATTCAAAGTTGACAACCCTGACATCGTATTTGTTTTCACATACGATGTGTGTCATCACTATAGGGGAATACAAAATGCCCACAAATCGATGTAGTTTCATTTGAAAAAGAAAATCGATCGGGTTGGTTTCCTGTCTGCATGATGACATCACATTTTAGCTTCCAATAATATACATTCTACAATATTGATACAATTTACTCCCCTCCAAAGTAATTTTGCTTCAATGTAACTATCATAATATTATCTACCACTAGAAGAACTAAGACAGGATAGGAGAGGTGCAATCGCCTACAGTCATAATTATATTATATTATTATATTATACTATAGTGAGATTCTGCTCTAATTAAATAAAATGCATCGTTCAATTCTCATGGAATAGGATGACGGCTGAAAGAACATTGAACAAGAATAGGGATTCCGACAGGATTTTCAGTTTCGGAGGGGGGTGTAAAGCCCATATTATGAGGATGTAAGTGGGAGTTTTGCACGTTTTTTTATTTTTAGCGATTTTTGACTGTAAAAATTTTAAAGTTGGGGGATACCCTCGAGGATTTGAGGGTGACACCCCCCACAGGGGGGGGGGGGGGGCTGGCGGAATCACTGAACAAGTACCGGTACCCCGAGGTCCGAACCAGATATTCTGCATGATTTCATAACTTGGTAAGAAAATTGTACGTTTTATTTTTTTGATTCAGAATTCAT
>JAGDQP010026632.1:13967-25733 GCA_022664845.1 Lepisma saccharinum
ACTGGGATTTGAGGTGAATGTGCGAACAAAAGTCTATGTGCTGTCTTTTAACATGGTACATAGACTTTTGTTCGCGCATTCACCTCAAATCCCAGTGCTAAAGAGTTCTCTAACTGTTATTTTTCAGTTATTAGTTTAGAATAACCGTTATTGTTATAACAGTTATTGAAAAATAAGAGTTAAGCCCATATCTAGGAGAAACAATAGAAGAAGCAGACGACAGAGTAAGGAAGCTCTTAGCTCGCTTAATTTAAGTATTCTGCTTTTGGTGTGCAGTTAAGGGTATAGAGTTTTAAAAGTATATTATTACGTATATAGAGGTATATGTTAAGGGTATAAGTAACTGGAGTTTACTTCTCTTGACATCACTATTTTGTTTCTTGTTACTAGTACTTTTAATACACGAATTAACTACTTAAAGAAAATTAGCTGTCTTGTGAGTTGACAACATTGCTTCAGAGATGGTAATGCTGTTCATGATCTGAAAGATTCATTATGATTGCTCTAACCATTTTAAAGGATATCTCATTTAAACTTGAATACAGCCCATTATATCATATTTGTGAAATACATTTTTCCGGGCCCTGTAGCCCTTCGACTAATTATATTAATTTATTTAATATTATTGTTACACTCGGCTAAGTATTTTAGATTTTTTAAAATATAATAATTACATCCGGCTAACTATTTTAGTTTCTTTAGTATTATGGTTACATTCAGCTAACTATTTTAGCTTCCTTAATATTATGGTTACATTCGGCTAATTACTTTAATTTCTTTAATACTATGGATATGTTTGGCTAACTATTTTTTAAAAATATTATAGCTACATTCGACTAATTATTTTCTGTTCTATAATTTTATAGTTACATTTAGCAAAACACCTTGGAAGTCCAGAAACCTTCTAAATTTTATACGTCTTTTAAGCGCTCTTTAGGTTCTGTATTTATATTTGTGTTTTATTTTCCCAATGTAAGATTTACCACAACTGTAATATAATGTAAGTTTCTTTTGTTTTTTTGTATGGATTTGAAATCTGAAAGTTTTTTGTTTACCTATATATATATATTAGATGTTGGCTTTTGTTAATCTATGTATTTCTTAAATTTTCACTCAAATCCTCACTAATATTTTCATATTGAACTAATCTAATCCTTATTTTTTGGCATTTATCTTTATTCTTGTTAGTAAGTTTATTTTGTGTTGTTGATAGTGCTTTTGTATGCCATTTATTCAGTTTTCTCATTGTGACTATCATCCTACTGTTATTATTGTAGTTCCCTATTCAAAGTCTTTAATCATTCGGAATGTAATGAATACTAATTACGTTATTTTAATTAAAATATAATGAGCATAAGCTTAGATTTATTGGATTTAATGGGATTTGAAAAATAATCTTTGATTACTTCTTCGCTCTACGCCTTTTCATTATACGAAAGGCTTCATATGAACACAGGCTCGAAGGCAGTCGAATACCGTAGGGTGGCCCAGACCAAATTTAGCGGAAGTAAAGCTATTCACACATACATAGTATCTATGTATGTAAAGTATTTGTAGGGAACGGAGCTCCCTTGCCTCCCCCCTGGCTACGAACCTGTATGAACACAATACTTTCGTAAAGTGAGAGGAAGCTCTATTACAACATCTTGTCAATGATTTTGCGATTTTTTTTAAAAAAGCAAACCTGTTAAAAGAAGAATCTGTTTAAGCAGCGAATTTGTGTTCTTCGTTCAAGTTAAGCAGACAAGGTTCTGCACGGAACACTTCATCCCTATATTCAAGTGAACCCATATAAAAATGTCCAGGTCACCACTACATTACCAGGACAGAGTTAGCAAGAGGATAGAATATCAGAGGAAACAGACATGGAGAGAGTGAGAGACAGAGTCAGAGAAAGAGCACTTCGAATCGGAAAATCCTCAAGTGGTTTTTATTGCCCCAAAAGGATATCCTTTGCTACTGCTTCTCTCTCTCTCTCTTCCACTGTCGAAAAGACATCGGATATCTCCGCTGTCGTCTATTGCTTACTTAACATGCTGGAAACGTTACTATTGTCTCAGTGAAGGAGAGAGACAGCGAGATACAAAAGAGAAGTGTTTTCTGTATGCGGTAGATGGAGTTTGCTTCGGAACACAAGGGTTAAAAGAATACGTGCCGTGAGGTGAACCGTTACCAACAAACAGGAATACTCAAAACCACATATCTAGGCTTCTCTTTAATGTCAAAAATAAAATACAAAAATGTTTCTAGTGTGCAAACCTATAAAAAATAGTACCAAAAAATTTTTCGATAAAGAAAGCTCAAGAACTACATTGCATCATTTTGTGCAGTAATTCTAACTATAGAAAAAAAATAAAGTAACAAAAATTGTTTCTGAAAGAACTAGGTTTGGGTTCAACTAACGTACTACGTTACTAACAATATTTTGTGGTGGTATTTATAGCCTTGTGTAACCCTGTTCTCAATCAACGTTTGTAGAGCTAACTACAGGTTCTGTCAGACGTGACGTCATCGACTCAACCAAGGATGTTAGAATTAGATGATAAGTCAACATTGAGAAAACTTAATATGAGCATAACAACGATAGTCTGTCATTTTGGTATGCACATCAAGAATTTAAAAGAGTGGGAAAAAGTTAAAATAAAAGTCATCAGCTTCTACAACTCAGATTTAATTCTCTTTTGTGCTACATAATTAAAAGTATTTATTTAACCAAATTAGGGTATCAATATTTAGCTTATGTATAAATAGCACTTTCTTGAATTCTGACTGTGTGCACCAAGATGGCAACCTAAAGTTGCTACGTTCGGATTTAGTTTTTTTTTTTATTGTTACCTATTATCAAATTCTAATATCCTTGGTTGAGACAATGACGTCATGTCTGACACAATTTATAGTTAGTTCTAAAAACGTTGGTTCTCAATTTCCTGTACGTCTTCTAATTGTACTCATATAATTACAAACACACTTAGCAAAAAAATGTCTTTATGTCTTCTGAAATTTGACACACTCAACCGATTTTCAATATCACAGATAATGAGGATGCTCTTTCCCTTTAGTAGCTCTGCTTTACGACAAGTTTCAACTAATCTTACTCGTTTTTTGTTACTTTGTGTGTTTCTTCTTTTGTCTATAGTTTTTCCCCTTTTCATATCTACCACTCCACTTTCATCTTTTCCTTTCTATTACCTTCTTTTCCCCCTTTCCCTCGACGACACTTTTCTGTAGTTTATTACAACCAAGATGTTTTTGTCTTTTCGTATTACTTCTATCAATTTTCTTTCCTTTGCCATTCTTATCAATATTTCTTCATTTGCCAACTCTTTCGTTCCATTTTGCCTTAATTATTATTCTTCACAACCTCATCGCAAAGCTTTCCAAATACCTTTCTTCTACCTTTCTGGTTGCTCCATATTTCGTTGTCTTGTAACGCTATATTCCATATACAACATTAAGCAAATTTCTTCTTTCACGTACAGTGGTATCCTTTCTGCTGTTATCAATCTTTTACCCCTTAAAATTCCTCTGTTACCCATAGATATCATATTTCTTATATCCTCCCTACAGCTGCTTTCATCCTGTCATCAACTTGCACTTCTTCTACAATCTTTCCTTCCAAAGATCTGTTGACAAATCCTTCACTTCTATTTACTCTCATATCTTTAGTCTTTCCTTTATTCATCTTAATTTAAAATTATTTTCCCACACTTTACAATATTCTTCATCATAAACCTAAACTCCTTTTGTGATTCCGTCAAGAAAGTTACAGAGGACTGAACTTGATACTATAAGCACCCAGAAACCAGCTATACGCGTAGGCAGTCAGCCACTTTCTTGTTTCAACTGCTATTCTTTTGGGCATATAGACAGATTATGTAACATTATAATTGATTATTTTAAATAAATATTAATCATAAACTCACAGTATGTTTCTTCTGCTCACTTTTGGCATAAACACTCACTAATATTACATTTTTAATATAAAGACAAAGTTTTAACCATTAAGCTGTAGTTAACGGTACTGGAGTGCTCGATTTGTACCTAAAGCGTGACGGAAGATGAAACACTTAACCTTCTTTGTTCATTTCCTGTTTAATCAAACATGGACGAAATTTTGACATCTAACCGAACTCTTTACGCTTGTTGTCGCTCTGTAATCCGTTTTCTTAATTTATATATTTTTTTTTTTTTAGTTATACTGGATTGCATAAATCATAAACCAAGCTACACAGCGATAATACGCCTAATATACTAAGTGAGAACTCAAAAGTTTGAATCTCTATGGGTTAATCTGAAAGCCAGAAAACGAGATTAACTGTTCTCTCTTGTGCCTGTATTTAGATACCAAGTTGATTTAAAATGTAATCGAGCACTCCTGGACGTTAAATTAAAGAGCTCATTGGTTTTAACTACTTTTGAAAACGTTTTCAAGTTTCCTCTTCTGCTTTGGTATTGGTGACTAATTCTTGTACATTGATTGATCCTTTTTAGTCCGAACCAGGATGTATATCATCTATATTGTATTTCCTCATCTTGTTTGTCCATGTTGCATTGTCTGAGTGTCCCCCTATTTGATTGTATCTTTTTTGTGTGTTTTGTTTGTTTTGCAAACATTGATTTTAATTGTACGGTATTTTATTTTGTATTCAATAATTTTGTTTCTCTGGTCTATTATTTTATTTTATTTTATTTTTTTAATTTCTATCTATTAACTACTATCCTGCATTTAGTTTTTATATCTTGTTTTTCATGTAATTAACAGTCATATTTATTGTTTTGAAATCTAAATGTACGTATTTTTATTCCGTTCCTTTTGTTCTTTTGTTTGTTTGTTCTTGTTTCATTAATCAATTTTTAAACTTTTGTATCATTATCCTTAGAAATAACGAAATGATGTACTGAAGAGACTTTTAGTTAGTTCTTTGTGTTTTTACACTGCAATATGATATGATTTATATTCCAGATAGATTATTATCATTATAATCACATAATTGGGAGTCTTTCAATTTATACAGATAAGCTTGTGAAACTATGTATTCAGATCGCAATTAGTTAAACAAAACAGTTAGGGATCTATCCAAGGTAGAATTATTAGTCCGTGTATTGTTTGTTTGAAAAATATGCAAATTATCTATTTAAGGTTGGTAATATTTTCATAATACTATTCTATGTTTACACAGTTGTGTGCTTGTTTATTGTCTTCATAAACAAGGTTTATTTTACATTTCTTTTTGTTTGAAATAGTGTTAATTATTGCTGATTATGTTGACAAAATAGTTCATTGTTATGAATCTATCATTGTTCATTACAAGCTATTTGTTTTTGTCATAGTTTCATAACATTAATTTCCAATTCATATAAATAAAAAAAGCATACTAAAATAAAATTATTTATTTAAATGTTTTTGTTCTACACACTGTAAAATAATCCTAAATATTCTTGGAAAAATCTAAGCAGGCATAGGAGCCTGGGCATTTCTAGTAACTTGGGTGTAGAGGATTTGAACGCGGGTTGATAAATAGCGTCTTACCGACCGGACTAGATTGCCACTGAAGAAACCACTAGATAAAAGAACACTATAGAAGGACAGAAATGCTTCGCCCGAACCCGGAGAACATGTTCTAATAACTTTTTCTATTTGTTAAGTAGAGATCACAACTCCCGTTCAATGAGAATAGTTCCCATTTCTGTTAAAATACCTGACTAGAATAGCAGTAACAAAGCAAATGAACAGAATTATATGTTACATTACTATAAGGAACCGTTTTCTCTTTCTGCGCATGTGCCAGAGTCACGGTACAAAGGGAAAATGAACCTCCAACAAATCAGTAAATATCTCTCGGTGCTTTTGACCGACACCTTTTAGCCACAGCAGGATTATTGCAAATACTTACATCAATCTGAAACATTACCTCATATATGAAACATCATTCCCAAAACTTTTTACAGCGTAATTTTTAATTGTTGTCAATATACCGTAAATATTTGTTTAAATGAAGTTGGAAAAAGTGAGCAAAAGAAATATGTATTGTGAATCTGTCATTATTTGGTAATTTTCTATTCTTCTCCATATCCCTATTTTGAAGGTTTCCAATTCTGTGTCTTTACTCGTTGTTAGAGTTTGCTTTTCGACTCCATTCAAGACAACACTCCATACAAAATATTTAATCAATCCTTTCCTCAACTCTTTGTTGATCGTTGGACAGAAGATTTTGGTTCTTAGTTACTTCGCCAATGCCTTAATTCGTTTTTTCACATTTCTTATTATCGCTTACACTGAAGTGCCAAAAGTCATGGGATATCTTCCTAATAATTTGTGTGACCCCCTCTAACATGGCGAGTGAAGCAAATCGACGTGGCAGAGACGCGACAAGTCGTTGGTAGTTCTCTGGAGGGATATGTATCCATGTAACCTCGATTGACGTCCACAATTCGGTGGTTGTTCCAGGTGGAGGAATAGCCAGTTCGATATCCCACATGTGCTCCATATGGTTCATGTCCGGCGATCTAGGGGACCAAATCATACATTGGAAATTACCAGAATCTTCCTCAAACCAGTCGCGCACCATTGCGACCCGGTGAGATGACGCCTTGTCATCCTGGAAAATCGCATTTTTGGTAGGGTACACGATATCCATAAAGGGCTGGAGATTGTCACCAAGCAGCTGACCAATCAATGTCCGGTTCAAGGTGACCAGAGGACCCAAACCATCAACAAAAATATTAAACTTGAGATAATTTCATTGAACCGTCATGTATGCATTTGATTCCATCTAAGAAATTTCTTTGCTACAGTTGGTCTTTTGTGAACTCGTTCACAATATCACAAAATGACAAATCGGTTTCAAATATTTGTGACTGAAATGGTCATCAAAAGCTAGAAGGTGGGCAAATTGGTATTTCTGTTTTTGCGAAGAAAAATCTTCAAATGTAATATTCCTCGATAAAGTTTGGTCAACCTTATTTTTATATGGACCAGTCTAGTAACTTTGGACTTCGGCCCGTCACGATTCGCCTTTAGCTGTTAAAATCCACACCCAAGCCAGGACTCGAACCAGGGACCTTCAAGCTGATGGCCTACCGCCGCATACCGTTCGGCCACCCGGCCGGCAAATAATATTCCTCGAATATTTACAAATAGCCAGTGCTCTCAATGGGTCAGGTCGCGTTGAGGCTCAACCTGACCCAAGTCATGACCCAATCCGTAAGGAAATAGGTTATACCCGACTCGTGACCCAAGTGGATCTGGTCCGACCCGTTTAAGGCCACTACAAATGGCAGTTCCTTAGAAAGCACGAGTTAGATTAGGACAAGAATCGCAACTGAACTCAACTGTCTGTCCACTAGTATGATTTATTCCTGAAAATAGTGTTACACTCGGTAATGTCAGGGACTATGTATTGGCAACGTGGAGGCATATGGATTCGAGACCCCTCTGTCGCCATCCAGAATATTGATTTCCAGAAATGTTTTAACTTTCACCAGAGAAATACTGGTATGCTACCTCAACTAAGACCTAGCTGCTACCTTCTCCACCACTATTTTCAAAGAGTGATCGCTGAAAAATGTCATCTTTCAGATATGTAGGGCTTTAGACTCAAAAATTAAAAACTAAAAATTAAAAAATTAAAAATTAATAATTAAAAATTTAAAAAATAAAATTTAAAAAATAAAATTCAAACACTGTTCAAAAAAAGAAATAAAATACATTTATGACAAAAGGTCCACGATCCATAAGCTTATGAAATATCCTTTGATTTTAAAAGGGTTAAAAACTAATTATAACATTTTAAAAAAAAAACGTGTACAGATAAAGTAAATCAAGATAACCCAATGAGATTCCTAAGCAAGCTAGGAGTTCATCTCTTCCAATGCTGTAGGCTTTCTCTTCGTATCTTCTGGTACTAACCTTGTGGAAAATTGAATATTGAGTGGTGGAGCAGCCGGAGAGATAGAGGGAGAGGGCTAAAAACCCGTCTGTGTCGGTTTCCTGAAAGTCTCACTCTCTGTTACTCCCACTCTCTACCTACTTTACCACTCCCTTTTTAATTATTTTTCCTGATTTTTTTCTTTTTCTTTTTTTTCTAAACCAATATCGATTTGCTGTTGCTGGTGTCTGGTGTTGTTGCTTGCAAAATTCTGGAAGCGACCCAACTTTTAACCCTTTCGCTTTCTATATCTATCTATCTCTTTCTCTCTCTCTCTTTTACCTACTTACCCATCAAACCCGCATACGCCCAAAACCCACGCACAAAGGAGAGAGAGAGAGACGGAAAGTGATGTAAAGAGAAGTGAGTTAGATTTTTTGCACAAAATCTGCATAAAAAGCGATCTCATCGGTATGCGAATCCCTACTTTTTTGTTCTAAATGGTTTGGTGAATTTTCCTTTTTTAACTTTTAGCGGGAGTCTTGTTTCTTCCTCCCTCCTCTCTCTCTCTGTGTCTTTCTCTGTAACTATCTATCTATTAATTACTCAATCATTGAATCATAAAATAGAAGTATTCAATGGAAAACCATTGTTTGAATGAGAGAAACTAAGAATAGTACCAAGTTACGGAGTATCAAGTTACAAAATACCCTTTCAGTAATGAACGTGGTCTGTGTATTATTCACACTGTATTTCTACCATCCTTTTAACTTCCTTGATAATGTAGTCATAACAGTAAGAGACCATATACCGCGATTTATCCATCCATGTCCAATAAATAAATGTTATGAGCCACAAGGTGTTGAGAGGTAGTTGGGGTGTCGCTGAAAAGGTCTTGGCTAGACCAGCTCAGAACCGGCGAAACCGTGTTGATTGAAGAGTGTTGTCATTTTGTTTTTAAAACTCAAATTGCTTCCATACCTTTAAACGTATCTGTATGAAACCAACTATCAATCTTAGACTTCACTTCGTCTGCACGTGACCGATTATCCGACATTCACTACAGCCCTTTAGAGAGCGTACTCACTACTTCTTTCACGCCAAAAGTTTTCCATTTAGCGGAGCAGTTAAGGAAATACTCTTTTGTATGTGTCTTCCCCCGATGGTCACCTTCCCTCAAATGACTATAAAGACAAACAAAATAATCATTATATAAACAAAACCAAAGGACTCCCTTATATTATCAAATATACAAATATACTGAGATCTAGGGCCCTTCTTGAATACAGACGCATTTTTAAAGAAGATAAAGAAGGTTAACACAAATTGAATAGGACCTGCCAGTTTCAGAGTCAGCAGGTTATAAACAGCTGTAGCAATGAAGGTCGCTAAACTGAAATCTGAAATCAGATTCTCTCTACCTTGTTTATTTGAGGTTATAGAATCAATTTTTACCATGGTAAATGCTAAGTGAATTGATTTTGAATTTTTAGGCCTTTAGGAAACTTTGGTTCAGGCCAAATAGATGATGATAGAATGGATTTGTGGAATAAGGAAACGGGAGAACCCCGAGAAAACCCACGTACACGGTGTTTGTCCACCACAAAGCCCACATAGCACGAGCAGGGATCGAATCAACGACCCCAAGCAACAGAGGTGAGCGCTCTACCTTTAGCTACCACCGTAGCCCCCGCTAAGGAAATGTAAAGGATCATCCTGGTATAGAGTCAAAGTCATGATGAAACCCTTTCAGGTCATGATGAAACCAACAGTGTATGGTTCATCTATGTCTTCTAGCTACTAAGATCTGGACGGGCTACAGATGTACAAATAAGGCAAACTGTATTGCGCTAATGATGTAAATTAAACACCGAAGAATAAATATTGATTGATCCGTATACGTCAGTTGAATATATAATCGAACTTGATTTGCAGTTTGTAATAATCACATATTTGATTTCCAATGCGTGTGTGTATGTGTATGGAGGGTTGGGAGGAGTGAGTATTTCGCCTCTGCCACAATTGTGTCTCCGTGATACATAACTTGTTTCTGACATATTCCCATCATCCCCTATCCCACCCTTCTCCCACTATTAGAATGTCAATGAAAAGTAGTAAAGTCGATTCCCTCATTCCCCCGTATAACACAATCACTTAACCCCCTCCTCTAATTCTAAAGCAAACTCATGATGACGAGAATACAGGCCATAATTATGGTTATTTTTACCTCCTCCCCATATATATATATATATATATATATATATATATATGTGTGTGTGTGTGTGTGTGTGTTGAAATGTGACTCGCTGACATTTTTTGTGTCATCAACATGACAAAAAAAACTAACCGAAAAAAGGTGAAAATTCCATTCGCATGTTCTCCCATTTCACCCCTAAACCCTTTTCACCAATATTGTAAAGTATGACAGGAATGTTACTGTTTTCACTATGTAGAGAAAACCGCGTTGATATTTTGTTTCCTTGCTCTGACATTTTTTTTAAGGTCATATCTTTTAATTTAATCGGGAAACTAGAATTTGTCGTTGACAGTACTAGTCTCCTTCTGTACGTAAGAGTGTATATCGTAATGATTTCATTGTTTGTCTATTAAGACAATCATGAGTAGAGCTTTTCGACGTAGGAGGGAAGAGGTGACCACTGTCGAAGTGAGTAAGTGATACTCGTATGGTATTTGGTGGACCTTTTATAGGCCTTTTCAGTCTTTCTTGTAGGCGGGACTTATGCACTTCCAAGTTCCTCCACTTGGAGTCGTCGTCGTCGTCTGCTACCACAGTTTTGCTACGTAAACATTTAGAATTGTTTCTGTTTACATCATATTTGTTTTGCTATTGCCTGTGTCTACTGATACACTTCTTAGGTTCCCATTAAGATATGTTTTATTTTATTGTAAGTCAAGTGAGATTTCCATTACAGGTATATCAGCCTGCGTCCGTTATCGAAAACTAAGTAGAGTCAGGAGAATTACCCATGAATTTCCATCTGTTAGCGGTAAGCTGAACTATATGAAAGTTCGGTACCAAACTACTTGCCCGTATAAATCAGAAGAGCGAAAATGTTCACGTTTTTTTCGATGAGAAACTGATTTCATCGAAAACTATTGAATTTCAATCGAAAAGGATTGTTTTTCAAAGAAACACTTTCGCTTTAAATAAAAAATGCCATCTTTTTATATGGATTCCGATGCTTTACGTATGAAATTTATTCTTTAAACTTGAAAGGGCTATTTGTCATGGTTTTAGAGTGGTTCACATTGCATCGTAAGTACTAGTTAACTTTGTTTGCCGCGATTTCTTACCGCCAAGGTTATCGGAAGATGAAGAACTACTATGAAACTAATCACATATTTAGTTAAACATGACAACCAAAGACCTGATAACTTTCCTCAATAATAATAATATATCAGAAAACGTCAGGTGAAAGATACATACAAGAAACAGTTGAATGGGGTTCTCAAGTACATGACGAGACGAAAGGGACCTGTTCGAAAACGTTCCCTTGCAGGGAACAGGCTAGCTTAGGGGATAAGGCGTTGGATCGCTGGCTGGGGCGCAACATGTTCAAATCCCACGGATATCAAGTGTTTTTCTTTTTTTACTTTTCATTCCTAAGAACATTACTTTTATTTCTTACTACTAAGAATAAATGCCCCATTTGTCTTCTTTCTATATTTTATTAATTTATTGCGCAGGTTTGATGTTTAAAACATGAAAATCTTATCTCAATAGATGGAAATTAATCTAAAAATGATTACGTTCCCATTGAAAAGATGCCATGTTTTTTCAAGCGAAAATATTTCATCATTTCTCTTATGAGAATCCGCTTTTCCAAATTCAGTGTGTAGCTCTCGGCTTAGTGTAATAGAAAGGCCTTGGATCACA
>JAGDQP010026633.1:356-19981 GCA_022664845.1 Lepisma saccharinum
ATGTGTAATGGTAGTCAGGGGCTACATTTTGGGGTTCATGATTAATGTAACTGCCATTTTAAAATCCACCATATTGCATGGAGGTCATACTTTTCATATGGCAAGTGAGCTCTGTAACATGAAACATCATGCGGATGTTCCAATTAAGCTAGTTGTTATTAACAGATCAAGTAAGTAGGCCTAACAGATTTACAATGCAACAACTGTCTGAATAGCAGAGGATTCTTGTGATGTAAAGCCATTTCCTGCCGTCGCCCGTCCACCACTGAAGAGTTCGTCCGTCTCGCCTAGAAAACCTGTTAATTATAAGCCAGCATTAAGATTTCGTAAGCTCTGTGATTGCGACGCAACCGCATAAGCCATGTCTGTCATTAAGTAATCTTGTGTTATTAGAATTGGTCCAGGTACAATACACATGTACAATGATCTCTCGGCTGCAGATGATCCATCGTTTCTCTTGTCCATCCGCCTTTCGCTTTCAGACAGCTCCATCACGCGCCTCCTCCCGACCCCTCGTCAGAGGAATTAGTTTCCTTATAAGGCAACTGATCTACTTTCAACATCGCTCTTCCTTTCATATATGTCTGCCTCTTATTTTTCCGTCTTCTTCTCGTTCGTTATTCGCCTCTGCCCTTTAACACAGATTACGTGAGTTTTTACTTCACGTGTTTTTTTTTGTTTTTTTTTCCTTGGCGTTATCTCATTGGTGCTAATGGAAACCCTCTAACCAATGTTCCCTTGCTGTCTCAAACAACACCTATCGTTAACTTTTAGCAAACATTTACAAAATGTTTCGTTAGAAGTAACCACATGGTATTCGTTTAACACTATTCTGCTAAATTTTGAAATTGAAAACGTATGTAAGAGTGTCAGCCAGCATTTTTATGTATTCTTTTGTTTTGTAATCTTGACTTCGTCCTTGTTTGTCATTTGGAAAGGCAAGGAATTAGCCGATTTTTTAAAACTTTTTTTTTTCTCTAGAAATATTTGCAGTTTCATTGAGGTTGTGGCTTGACATTGTTTTGTTTTTTTAAATATATTTGTGGGCCAGACATTGTCATTTATGATGTAAGGCGGACACTTGACTGAGAAATGACATATCCAGGGGTTTTGCCAGGGTTTCTAGTTCGGAGGGAGTGTAAAGTCAAAACAGTAGTAGTCGAATCAATTCTGATTTTTTATAAGAGCAACAAAAAAGCCTGCCAAATTCTATGTTTTGCTTAAATTCACTGGATTTCTGATATAATCTGTTCACTCAATAACTGTCTGAGCAGATTATATAAGAAATTTAGTGAAATTCGGTCAAAATTATGGAATTTGAAAGTTTTTTCTTGCTCTATTAAAAAAGTAAAAGAGATTACGGTAAAAAAAACTCCATTACACCCTCTCTCTCCTATTTTATCCCCTCTAAAAATCTAAAATATCACCCCTTAGAACAATTTTCCAGAAAGAAACACTGCCCTGGACTATCTCAGACCACTCTTTGATGAGTATAGAAGGGAAAGTAGCTGCCGGAAATTTAATAGAGGTACCAGACCTGCATTTGCCTGGTGAAACTGAGGAAGTCGTGAAAACTTAAACCCGTGTATAAGCAGCATTATAAACAATTATATCCTTGCTTATATAAAAAACCAAAATATGCATAACGAAATACAATATGTTATTTAATATGAAATGGCTGCTTCTTAACAGCGGGGGGTAAAAATACTGCCGCAGAGTCAAAATTTTGTAGTAATGTGTAGTCTAGGTCTTTCCCTGTTTAACCAAAGGATCCATGGGGAATTTTGAGCAGATTCGTCCAATGGTGTACATTGGTATAGCTGATATACGTAATATAGATTTTAAACTTTATAACTTACAACATGTTGTGAAACTGAACTGACAAACTTCTGAAGGCGATTCCTCACAAGAAAACAAGAAGAATGTCCCTTTGAAGCAATTTCCATACATGCCTAGTTTTGGAGCTTCAAGCACTCAAAGTTAAAGCGGTATCGTATAAAATTACGTTGTACACTCGATAAATAGTGAGTAAGCTATTTCGGCTAAGTATGTCACACTCGAAAAGAGGACCCAATACCAGGGATTCCGCCAAGATTTTCAGTTTGAGGGGCGTTTAAAGTCAACATTGGGAGGGTGTAAGTTTAGTTTTGCACGGTTTCTGTCGGTTTATTTTTTAACGTAAATATTTTAAATTTGGGGGTGCTCTCGAGGATTGGAAGGATGACACTCCCCACAGGGGAAGCGGAATCACTACCCAATACATACATTTGAATAGCAGATTTCGCAATGTTAGAATTTCATTGTCAAGGAACAAATATGGTTTAATAGGTCAAGTATTGAAACCCCCTGTAAGCTTAATCACAAACAATACCGTACTCAAATGGAAGTACTGGCTAATACTTCGAGTGTGCTCCACAGTTTATCGGTGTATATTGAATGATTACAAGAATACATAGAACTTTACGTAACTGTTAAAATCCACACCAGTTAGGTAATTACATTTCACTGGATAAAATTGAATTTTACATCCCTTTTTGATTTGCATACCTAAAGTTTAAAGCACTGGTAGCTATAAAAAATTTAAGAGGTTTTTTTCTTCATTCTTTTTTTTTTCGTTGTGATGTTAGGTTTCATTTTAGTTTGAATAAATTAAAAATATAAGAGAACTTTCATTGGGTAGCACCTGAAATTGCTTTAGGCAAAAGCGCCTGCAGGACATTTGTGATTTATTAACTGAATAGAGGTAGACAGGTGGAAGGCAAACATCCAAGACCCTACGCGAACTTTAGCACTCGTTTAAAAACGCTCAATGGAATCAGTAAATTGAGAGCAACTTGTGTTTTATTACGTCAGCTGTTTCAGTTTTTTTTTTTTAATAGTTTCATGTCTTCTTACTGTATGTTTAACTACAGTGTTGCCATTCTATGCATTTTGAAGCTAAATGCATCGTTCCTTTCGTATTCTCTCCATTTTGGTTCGAAAATCAACAATATAACTCATAGGTAAACAGTGGAGGAACTAGAGAGGGGGCGCGCGTTCTCTCATCAAGGAAATGTAGGGTAAACTGGGGACAGTTGGCGCACCTTTTAAGTCAGTCAAAAGTTTTCTTTTTCTGTTTTTATTTAATTAGAAAATAGATTACATGAAAGTCCAATCCTTTAGGAAAAACGTCAACATATAATGGCTAGGTTCTGGACCACTATGTAGTAACAATACACATCCCCAAAATATGTAGCGTTCAGCCATCTGTCCAACCCCGGTGGGACAGATGGCGTAGAGGGAGAGTAAATTAAATAGAACAATTCCTCAGATCTCAGTTTCTTCCCCTTCCATATGTAGAGTATTTGTCTGAATAAGCTGAACGAGTTTCATCGAACCATTTATGTCACATTTTGTCGAGTCTTGTATTGTCATGCAGTTCTAGGCACTCACAAGTAAACCTATCGATGTTTCAAAGCGCCTTTTTTATCAAACTTGTTAGAAAAATAGGGTACATCAGGAAACCACCAGAAAGCATGATTAAAAATGCTTCCGTCCATAAAGACAAACGCAGTGACCAAAGGTTTGGTTCATAAGAATAAACATTTATAGTGTGATCTAAGTAGGAAAACACACGTTTATTTATAAAATATTTTTAATGATGGAAAACAAATATACATTAATGCATGTTGGGTGAATGCTCTATCTTGAACAGGGTATGTTCGTAATGGTCGCCATCTTGAAGTTGGCCATCTTGAATCTAGCTCGATTTTTTTAATAGGAAAGGGGTCATGTAACATATCAATCTGGACTAGAATTTTATCAGAAATACATTGATGAAGCCAGTTTTGCCAGAAGTTTATTTTTGAGGTAGATAATGAGATGTGACTTTAGTATTCGAATTGATTGGAAAGTCCAGAAATACGCTGTTATTTTTTAAACAATGCAAGAAATTAAAATCCAATGCACAAGTAATGAGTACTGAGTAGGTGCCTCCCAATACTAATTACTTGTGCATTGGGTTTTAATTTCTTGCACAGAAAATAGTGACAATAAAAATATTTCACTTAATTAATAAGCCTTTCAAGCTTAAAGGAGTTTCGTTCTACCGAGAGCAGAAGCTCGCTACTTTTTCCCCTTCTATTTGTTCCCTTAAACTGTGAAATACTGGCTCCAACGGACTATTTCTTCTTCATTAAACGTAATGCGCCATCTGTCCTCCCGCGCCACTTGTCCGCCTCAGTGATTCCTCCAGTGTCTAACTCCCAAAGTCTCGACAACACACACACCCAACTTAAAAATTTTTTGCTGTGAAAAATCTATAGAAACCGTACAAAACCTCACTTACACCCTCCCAATTTTAACTTTACACCCCTTCCAAACTGAAAATCCTATCGGAAACCCTGCTTCGCCTCCCACCCTATTTTATTACATTCTTTCCTTTAGTTCACAATGGTTCGTGGTGTCATCAAATCTTGAAAAGTTAATTGAACTCATTTCCCGACGTCATAGAATGATGAAATTTTGCAGAGCGACGTAAGTACGGTGACAATACAATAGTCCATTGTTACTTTCATATATTTCTATATGTTTATATATTTTGAAAGCAAATTTTAATGTTGTTTTTTATTCTCAACTTCTTCATCCTAAAATAAATACTAGCCTGGGTTTGACTGGTTGCAGAACACTTTAGGATTTGGGTAACAAAACATTTAGCTTGAGAAAATGTATCCAGACGTCAATAATTTTGTTTATGCATGACTAAGAAAGAAAAGCATGGGGCGTGATCTCATATACAGTCACTTTATAAATTCTTGAATTGGCGCGTCCCATGTTTTTCTTTTTAGTCATGCATAAACAATTTTTTTTTACTTTTTAGTACGACGAATTGATTAAGAAAAGAATGTCTTAAAAAAGTTTTTTATTGTTTTTTTAATAATATTATTTCAAGAATTTATCTCAGAGGAAGCTTCGATTTGTTTCCGAACGAACTTAATTTGTGTAGAAATATCAAATTTTGGAGATACGGTTTTATATTCCATGATACAACTTAACAATATGAAGGGGAATTATGATAAAATTATGCTTAAAACTTCATTAAGTGGGGGAAATTTTGAAAAGATCCGTGGTCTATTCCTCAGACCGACGCCCCATCATGAAAATGCTTGATCCGCCCCTGGTTAAGTTTTGCCTTAAGAGCGACAATATGTCAATTGTTTGTAAACACACGGGCGAACAATCCTTAATTCTTATCTTGATGTTCGCTGTATTGCATAATAAGAAGGTTCTATTCATGTACGGTTCACTCTGTAGTATATAATTCTCTGAATTTGAGTGCTATATTAGGAACGTAAGTTATTCACATTTTGTTTTCATTAAAACATTTTAGTCTCAATTCATACTAATTGCTGGCAACACTGTATGCACATGCCGTTGGTAATTGTGTGGTTGATTGGATACAAAAGTACATCACGGTATTTCGTTAAGAAATTTAAAAGGAAAAATATATATATATATATATATATAGGTAGTTAAAATGTCTTCAGGGCGTCTTCTGGCTCTGTTACTGCTGACTCAGTTTCTTGATTTTTTTTTAATTTTATTTTATTTCTTTGCTCTACTAACGTGATCTGCCCGTGACTGGCTTCTCTTTTTCTTGATCTGTTTTTTTTTTCCATTCCATGTTCTTTATTTTTAATCTATTTTTCTTTGTGGTGGTGGCAATCCAACAAAAGTGTTCGCAGTGATCGGAGCGACTTAGCTTGTTGACCTCATTTGAAATTCGTGGTTGATTTCAGGTGAAAGTTTTTTTCAGCTTTACTCTGAGCTGAAAGGAGAAGGCGAAATGCTATCTGTCACTAGCAGCGCCTTTGTTCGTGGTCCGGTTCTGTACTTTTTTCTTCCATTTTTATTCTTCAGCGTGTGCAAGAGACTGACTCAAGGATGAAATAGATAAATCAACGTATTTGTGACACAATATCAACAGAATGAATACCATTCTCCACATATGTTTCTTTTTTCTTATCAATCAATAACTCTATTCATGGATACAAACAAAGAGCACGTTGTTTCACGGTCTTATTGCATGATACGTCATTATCCTGCTTCGGAAAGGAATAGTCTCTCAATGGGCAAGGTTAATTTTCAGTCACCTCAAAGTGCTTAAAACTAGGTAGGCGGAGCCCAGTGTGCACGTGGGTTACCACTAGGCTTCAGCATCGAGCATCCTATTTGGATCCTCCGTTGGAAAAATTGCGGAGAGACCTCTCCAACGACACCTAAACCATCTTTCTAGCCCTAACAGTTCCTGAGTTTAAAATTTCTCCCATCTCTAGCACCGCCCCTGCAATCTGGATGAATGATACAGGTTTCAACTCAAAGTTGATTCCCTACCTCCGAAACACCTCTGCGATCTGGGTTTGAACTCGTCTTGTCGAGTTCTATCCAACGACACCTCAACCACCTTCCAGTTTCCCCAGCATTTGCTGCTGAAGCCTATAGATGAAGGGTACACGGGAAAAACGATTAAAGTCCATTTTTAAAAGTTGAGAGAAAAAACTAATTTTAAAGTGTAACAGCACTTGAATTTGAATTTATTTCTGAGCTTTAAGTATCTTTGGCTCAGACTGAAAAATACCTGAAAGTCAAAAATAAATTAAAAATTAAGTGTTTTATACTTTAAAATCTGTCTTTTGTCACAACTTTCGAAAATTGACTTTGATCATCATGACGGGATCCCGTGTTCGATAAACAGCCATCTCTAGTAACGTAACATTGCAATCAGTTTCATTAATGGACTTTGTAGTGTTTTTTTTTTAAATACGTTGTATGAATGCCGACCTGGTAGTCGTGTGGTTTGGGGCGCTAAGGAAACAATTCAAAGGTCTCGGGTTCGAATCCCAGCTGAGGACATATGTATGTTTGTGAATTTTAGAGACTTAACGGCTTGTGAACTAACTCGACACGGGCCGAAGCCATTAGTTACTAAAATGGCCCCAAAACACAAAACTTACCATTCTTATACATTATATGAAACATCGGGCTACGTAATTTTGGGACACCCTGTAGAGGAACTATTACCGGCATCCATTTGCTTTTAAATTCCTTTATTTTTAAGAATCCATCAGAGAATTCCGAAAAAAAAATACTTTGCATATATTTCTACTGCCCTGTTGTTGCAAAGTTTGCACGTAACATGATAGAATCGTGTGTTTCATTCTGTGGGGGTTGTTTCGATGAAATAATATCGACCAAGTACATAATATAGGCCATTTTTGCTCTCCTGAACAAAGATCACATTTTCTTTAGTCGGGAAAGATAAAAAAATGATTATTTACTTTGTCCTTTCAAAATTGTTTTCTAATTGACTTTTGAAACTGTGGGAGGCTACAAGCAAAGAGAAAGGGCGAAAAAAAAAACGAATAATATCAGGAACAAACTTTCGCTGTGTCTATGTTCTTGGTGGTCTTTTGAGATGCATTTGCGTGGTACACCTACACCCCGCTGATGCAACACGGGGCGCTAGTGTAGGAAGATAAGCTCTCCTTTCACAATTTGTTGGCAGTTGCTGCTAACACTTACTAATGCAATTGAGCCCTCCACTTTTGTATGCATAAGACATAAGTGAACAAAATGCATGATTGAATTTGCAAGCCGTTTATTTCGTCAAACCCCCTTTTTTTCATCATCACTTCTTTAAGAGTTGGCGGAAGTGATAAATAAAACATTAAATGTACGAAAGACTCATTTTCAATATTTTCTAATAATTAAGGAAAGGAATTACTATAAACACGCCTTTTTGTGTTCATGATTTATTTATTAATTAAGCAGAAAGTTGAATTCCTGACCTTGAATTCAGGACTTTTGAATCAGAAGCAGTTACACTTCCGTTCTTTGTTGTTTTATTTTATTTAACAAAAATTAAGTTGGAAAAAGCTAATGATTTAGAGCCAAATAAAAATGGGCGTTAACGTTCTCTTCTCGTGGCAGGTTCTGCTTCACTGAGATTCTCAAATAGACCATGTTTCACAGAAATTGATTAATTGGCCTTTAGGCAGCTTTGGCTAAGGTCGGAAGGAAGAATTGATGGAATGAACGAAGTGAGAGGAAACGGGATCATCCCGAGAGAACCCACCACAAAGCTTACATGGTATGAACCAGGATCAAACTGAGGACCCCACGCCCCAGACATGACCACTCTACCACTGAGACATCGCTGCCCCATGTTCCACAGGGAGATAATTATTTTAAATAGATGCTTATTCGGCTTCAACTTAACCTTACCTACTCTCATCTACTAAGCTGGATACGTTCTCTGTTTAAAGGTCCTTTTCGTAACTATGGACCTTGATTAACAAAGTTGTTTCTATTAACTGTCTATAAACATCATTGTGCCATCCAGAATTCGAATCCGCGTTCGTGTAAGTTGTGATTGTAAACGAAATCCTCGGATAATTCTTGATCAACTAAACAAACAATTGCCAAGCGGTAACTCAGTTGATAGAACGTTAATTTTGCAGTTGGAAGGTGCTGGGATTGGTCCCACATGCTAACTGAGGTTTCTTCAGGGTCCTACTGCAGTACAACCAGGCTAAAACCAGGATGGTATCTTCAAACTAGGTCCTGACTGACTGATTTGTTTCCCATGTCCCTTCCTGAACCAAAGATGTTTAAAGGCTATAAATACAATTCAATTCAATTCAATTTAATCAGAAGTTTGTGAACTGTATTGTTGACCTTCTGAGAGGAGGGTACGCTTTCTCCCTTAAGGGTAGAAAACACGCACGTAAGAAATGTTGGTTGGGTTGCGAACTTGACAGGCGTTTTCTAAAGTAAAGCACACACACACACAAATAAGGATTTTCTTACATTCTTTTCTTTAGTTCACAATGATTCGTGGTGTCCTCAAATCCTGAAACGTTAATTGAACTCATTTCCCGACGTCATACAATGACGAAATTTTGCATAGCGTAAGTCGGGTGACAATACAATATTCCATACACCATAGGAAGTGCCCCAATATGTCTGAAATTGCCCCTTTTTCTAATCAGTGCCCGTGTTTCTCAAAATTGAAGGATGGTACAGAAAAACAAATTATGTTTTCTAATTCAGCAGACGAAAAAGTTTTAGGAACAGCCACTAGCTCTTAGGAAAGAAAATCTGTGTTGCACAGTGTTATAAGCAGCGATTGAGGATTATCATCCTTACAAATTATTCGTCTTGTAACGCCACTAGTATTATGGTAAAAATATCAGGAAACATTTTTTTGTTATTTTTGTGTTGTGGACAGGTGGGAGGGGAGAATGGGACGCAGGTACTAGAAAAAACGGAGCATAAGAAAGGGCAGTAACTGGATTAATAGAAGAGGCGAAACTTTTTTTAAAGGACCTGTAGTTGGATGTTGAAGCTAATTAACTATATTTTTAGTAGGAAAATCCACACAGCAAAATATGACTGTGCTAATTCAACATTTTTCGGTGTCCCAGGGCGACCACCACTTTTTTGTGTTAAATCAAATCATTTGTTGTGTGATTTTGTAGATTCAGCACTGTGACATTGTTAGTATGACACTCGGCATTGTGTTAAATCTACATTGACAACATATCCATTGTGCTGAATCACCGAAATCAACAACGTTTATTGAGTTGATTTAACACAAATAATTGGTAGTCGCCCTGGGACACTGAAAAATGTTGAATTAACAGAGCCATTTTTTTGTTGTATGTATAGAGAAATTAAAGGTAATCTCAAAATGGAGTTCATTTGTGAATATACCTGCAACGAACATGGTCGTAACCTGGGCTAAGAGCCAAGGCTAAAAACGGGCGAACATTAAAAAGAAATCACTCGGAAAGTTGCCCATCTTTACTTCTGGACTCAGAGGGGAAGAAGAACTACGCAGCATGAAGAGCATACCAAGTGGAACGAAATATGATCCATGGATTTTAATAGTATTGCTCTTGTACAAGAATATCAGAATGGAACTTTAATCATTCATAAGGTAGATGCCTACTCGAAATTATGTTCTGCCTCGCCTCAGCCAAAGATACCAAAAGGTTTTAAATACAATTCAAACTCTAAATTATGTTAGTATTTCCAGCTGACAGAAATAACTAACCCTGAATCAAATATAGAAATCTTATAACATGGACCAACAGTAAGATTGTATCTCCACTTCAGTGATTTGAAAGATTGTAATGAAACACGATGTACGAATACGTCACATTCTCTTAATAATATGTCCCGGTGCATAGTGCATAAAGCCCTGTATACATATTTAACAGTTGATATTTACAGAAAGAGTACACAAAAAATAGCTGTGTTAATTCAATACTTTTCGATGTCCAGAGCGACCCCCACTTTTTTGTATTAAATCAACGTAACATACAGTGTTGATTTCGGTGATTCAACACAATGAATGTATTATTAATGTTGATTGAACCCAATGGAGGGTATCATACTAGCGCTACTGAATAATCTTAACCATACAACAAACGATGCCAATTTTACACCAAAAGCTGGTGGGCGCTGTGGGACACCGTAAAATGTTGAATTAACACAGCCAGTGCATTTTAGACTTTATATCTCTGAACAATCATTTTTAAATTAAAAAAAAAAAAAATTCTTGACCTTCGTAATAAAGTTCTTTTATGTGATTTGCCCTGCATAATGAGTCAATTTTAAAGATTGAATACAGTAATATTTTGTATATTGGGATGTGAATACAGTAGGGTCCCGCTAATCCGAACCCTGCTAATTCGAAAATCCGGATGAACCGAACAGAGACCAGGGAAAATATGTCAAATTATTTTTATTTTAATAGTTCTTTTTTATGTAAAAACGTGTATTTTATATACAACGTACAAGAAAATAAACTCAAAGTACAGAAATACACTAAATAACTTTCCGGCTTTAAAAAAGCCTGTATATTTCGACATTTTGCTAATCCGAACATTGCACAGCCGCAATTAGTTCTGATTAACGGGACTCTACTGTAATTCAATTATTGAATCTGAAAAAATTCAAATTAGAGCACGTAGAAGAATATTGTGCACTAGGCACGAAAATTGTTTAGAACCAAAATGGACATGGCTCAGTTTTAGAGAGTTGGTTTCTCATTCGAATAGTTGTGTATTCGAGCACATTGGTTGACCATCCTTACTGACGTTTTGCCGCGGGTTTCTCTCAATCATATCAGGATAATGTCGGGTTGGTACCTTCAAACTAGGTCTTGGTGGAATTCCTTCCTACATCCCTCCCTTCATTTCAACCTGGACTAAAGATGCCCGGGCTGGGCCAACAAAATACAATTTTAAGTACTTTTGGCCAGAGAAACGATTCAAGATGGCGCTTATTGTAGAATCTTGTTGAACTCGAATACTTATTATTCATGCTACTTTTACAGCTACATCTGTGTTTGTAATGTTTTGAAATGTGGGCTACTGGATTACATAAAAGTATCGTTCATCCTCAACAAGTTTTAAAAGTTGCATTTGCAAAGCAGCGCAATTACGTGTTGTCGAGAAATTCTTTCTCAAAATTAACAACAGCGTACAAATCATTACTTAACAGATCATGTGAGCATCTTGTTAAAACTGCAAAGCAGCAACGATGACGCAAATGCCATAACTTCCGAGCATAGTCTTAATGCATCCGGAACAAAATGATTCCCGTAATCCTTAGCAAGGTTAGGACATAAAGGTTTCTCGAAGAGGCATATGAACTGATTACATTATACGATCTCTAATATTCGGCCAAATTTTGTAACTATATTGATGTTTCTGCTAATACGTTTCCAGTGATTCCGCCAGACCCCCCTCTGTGAGGGGTGTCACCTCCCAAATTCACCACGACCTCTCGAATGCTACGCCAACGCTCTACCACTGAGCTACGGTGGCTCGATGGATAGAGCTATTATCTTATTACATACGAGTTATATCATAATCTGAATTACTTAATATATTCCTAGTAAATAAAAATATATTTAATCAATTAGATATCTTCCCATCTAGATTCCTGCGAGCTTTTAAGGATGTGACTTTTAGTTTTTGTTAAAGTGGGCTCCGATGCGCTTTGCTTAAGGTTAGTGTAAAGCAAATATCGCCAGCCAGAGATAGGTGGCAGCACTACCTTCGAATGTCTCTAATGTATTTTTATCGTTGCATGAGACTGCAACACTGTTCCTACAAATTCAAGCCTATAGAGTTCAAACTTTCAGGGAAGAAAGTTCACAACCATTTCAAGAGGTCTATCCGCGCCGATTTTCTTTATTTTCATTTTCATTGATTGTTAAAATTGTTTTATTATTGAAGTGAATATCGAAACCTATAACAATTAAGCTCTTTCAACAATGAACAAAAAAGAAAATTAAAATTGTGTATCGATCATGCTCTTGAATTGGTTACGAACTTTCTTCGTTAAATGAGCTCTCTAGGCTTGAATTTGTAGGGACAGTGTTGCAATCTTATGCAAAGATAAAAATACGTTAGAGATATACGGAGGTAGTGCTGCCAGTTATATCTAGAGATATTTGCTTTACACGAGCCTTAATGGACCCCCATCGGATTTGAATATGGGATCACGCACGCAAAAAGCGTCCGTGCTGAGCATTCGGATAACCGGGACCTATCTTTGTATGTGTGTCCCCCATGAAGGTAAAAAAAACATACAATCAAAACTTTGCGCTTTAATTCTACAAAAGGGTTCCCTCTATGGAAACCTTGTAGTCAGAGATATCAGGCTTGCAACAATGTTGTAATGATCTCCAGTCAAGCATAAGATTTGGGAATCAAATTTGTGTTGTGTACAGGGGCGGACGGGTAACCAAAGGGCCCACCCGGGAAACAACAAAAGAGACCATCCACCGGTAACCAAACGGCACTCGTGGTAGTGAGCGTTGGGTCGCGTGGGCCCGAAAAGACACCTTTCAAGAGTCTTCAATACCCTACATGTGAGTGGACCTCAGGAAAGAACTTGCAAGGGTCCTTAGTGTGCTGATCATGGTGATGACTCGAAAGTAAGCTGGCTGAGATTATAAATTTAGCACTGTCGTTATAATTCTTGTGTGTCAAAATTGGTAATTTTGGAAGACCGGCAATAGCCTAACGCTACCACCCGTAGCAAAAGTAGATTAGGTGCCCCATCTTTACGCTTCCAAGGCAAAAGGGGCGCCGGGGGCCCACCCGGATAACCCGGCCAGATTAATCCGCCCCTGGTTATGTTCAGATTCGGTTCATGCGTTGTGGCAATCTAAGAATACTTTATCAAACACAACTCAGCAATTTACGAGAAATAAAGAGGCAAAGAAGCGAAAAGATCACGACTTGTTTATGTAATTGCGTGTAAATAACGTGACGGGAGTTTTTCCACCTTGTGTGGTCAAGTATGGTGGCCTAGTTCTATCAGAAGTCGGTTATAACGCTACAGATTAAGAGCGAGAATCAAAACTTCAGTGCATTGCTTTTAATTTGGATTCTTGATGGTTTTTTTCTTGTGTTATTACATTTGTTTGTGTTTACTTTCGGATTGAACCATTATTTTCAGTTTATTTTTATAATTCTTCGCGAATCATCGGCTGTACTTCCTCATTCCACCTATTGTGTTTCCGAAAATATACTAACATTTATTTTTTCTCTCTCAAAACTTTCTCTTGAAAAAAAATAGGTACCTATAAGTATTTGAATTATGCACCACAAACCATGCTGTGAAACAAAGATGTTGTTAGATATAATACTTAATATGTCAAATTGTAAACAATGGGGTTCGAAATGTTGAAATTGTTCTATTTTTAAATGTTGTCTTTCAAATAACGAATTTCTGTCAAACTTACAGATTTTCATAGATCATTTCGAAAATAGAATTTAGCATCCTTTTTTTTTTTTACTTTGCCTATAAAGTTTCCATTGATTGTATTCAGTGCTCGATTTGTAGGGAGATTATTGGGATTCTCTTCCGTCTTTCTGTAAATGTCTTTCCTGGTTCTTAGGCTGGGGTACGAACGGGAGTAAAATTTTATATTCTGAACGTTTTAGCATCTCTTTTCCCACGCTGAAAATTGCACAAATTGAACACTGATCGTATTTGAGACAGAGCTGAAACGGGTCATTGGGTTAATCGGGTAATTCCGGTCAAATTTTGTACGGGTCACCGGTCTCCCAATTTCGACCAGCAACGCAAAAATTTAAATACATCCTCATCATACACTTTCGCGTTTGAACAGGGTTTGTTTCAGGGGTGAGCGGAACAGCTGGTGTTACATCAAAGCACGAAAACTATGACGTCAGAAACTTCCTAATAATAACAATAATATATGGAAACAGTGATTCCGCCAGACCCCCTGTACCCTGTATGGTGGATTTGTCACACTCCCAAATTCTCCAGCGCATCTCCCAACATAAAAATTGCTTTTTCTTGAGACATGAGACCATTTCCATATGCTATTACATTTTGGAGTCGTATTTTTCATGCGCTGGGGGATAATACCCGATTCAGGTAGCACCTGAAAGCAGTGATTCCGTAAAAAAAACTGTGAGGGTGTCCCCCCCAAAAAAAAAATCCTTGACAGCACACAACCAACTTTAAAAAATTTTATGGTCAAAAATAGACAGAAACCGAGTAAAACTCTACTTACACTCTCCTAATTTGGGAGTGTCCCCCAAATTGAAAAATCCTGACGGAATCCCTGTCTGATAGAAACATTGTTCACACGCGTAAGGAATGCCCTTCGGGGTCATTGGGTAAAATCCGGTCCCAAGCATAGCTCGGTAAAACTTGACGAGGTGCCGCGGTTACTCGTTACATCTATGTTTAGAACACTACCTACTTTAACCGTCTATCCAAAAATTCTAACTTTGTGATGTATACAAATAAGTCTTTTGTCAATGACCACGGTGGAAATAGATTAAGTACACGATAAAAACTTGCACGTATACAATAACAGACTTCATTCTTTGTGTCTATACTTAGTTAAGTATATAATTTTGTGATTGTAATTCAAATGCAAATCTCAAGAATAATAAAAAGAAACCGCTCCAAGTACCACCCAGTGCTCTCGGTAGAAAGCATATCGAAAAACATCCAGAAAAAAAAAAGTGAAATTATGTTTCTTCGTAATGATTAATAATAATAGTATTCATTGTTTGGAGGTAGATTTTACGATTCACTGAATGATACTTCAGAAGTGATGGAGTGTGCAAGCTCTGAGCGGCCGAAGGGGAAAGTTCTGATTCGTAGGCTGCAGGAAAACAGTTGAAAAAGAAAAAGTTCAAACAGCGAATGAGTGCTATGGTAAAGAGCCAGCCACTTGGAAATCCAGCATTTAATGAGGTCATTATAGTGTTTGCCGAAGGTGAAAAAGAGTTTCAATTAGAAATAGCATGGCAGTGCGAATAGGAGGGAAGAATAAAAAGGTTACGTGACGCAATGTAGCAATTTGACTACGTGAATTGTTCTCGGCAGCAGATTTTATAACAAGCACCTTCCTCACGTTTAAAAAGAAACCAGTAGTATATTAAAAAGGGTGTGGGGAAGACCCATATAGTTTAATGATTGCATCTAATGTCTGAATGAAGAAATCAGTGACCTATCATGTCCTCCTCTTTGCAGTTCTTAGTGACGACAACATGATACATAACATATAAGGAATACAGCTGAGAAAGAAGAAACCTTTCAAATTTTGTATATTAAGAATTTAATCCACTTATGCCTTTATGCCCAGCCAGAAGATGGTAGAGAAAGGTAACGGCCAGAGCATTTCTTAAAGTACCATCGCGGCATTCGTCTGGTGAAACTGAGGGAAACCTCGGTCAAGATGGTCAGCTATGGGCTTCGAAAGCACGTGCCTATCCATTGCCGATCCGAAGTCTGCGGCAGCCTGGACTTCGAGGACTGGGTAATGATGTCACTAACCCAAATCTGAAATCAATTTCTCTCTCTGTACCTGCTTTCGTTTTTCATTGAGGCCAGGAATTGTGCAAGAATTTTCAGTTTTGTGGGGATGTAAAGCCAAAATTTGGCGGGGACTATATGGGTAGAGTTGGGTAAATCTTTAAGGATTTAAACAGTAACTAATTTAAGTTGCGGATGTGGGGTAAAGAATTTTGGGGGCCTTGTAGAATTTCGACTCGGAGCATTAGCGTTGGTTACAGGCGGACGAAACAGTATTAAAGGATCTCTAACTATTCTATGTAGGGTGTTAGCTAATTATTGAAAATACTTCATTTTGTGACAACGATTTGGGATCACCCTGTACGTTCTTTCCCGCTGTTACCCCCCCCCTCCTCCTACGGACACAATACGGGAAACATGATCCGGAAATTAGTAGATACGTAAGCAGAGACGATTACTTGTGTAAACTTTGTCTCAAAACACGTTTTCTCGCCATTTTCCTAAACAAAAAAACAAAAACAAAATAATAGAAAAAAATACTTCAACAACAGCAACTAAAATGGCACTTGTCGTGATGGAAAGCTTTCACTTTCTTTAAAAGCCGGTTGGATTGGAAGTCTCGTGCTCTTCGAAAGTGAAAGTATAAAAAAATATAAAATAAAAGTGAGTGAAATGATTTTTGTGTCCGATGGCGTCCTTCTCTTTTATTATTTTTATTTTTTAAGTCTCTTTACAACACTTGTCACCTTCTTCCGTGTTTTAAGCATTTTCCTACCCTTTCTCCCCCGATGTATTACTGATCTAGATTTGTGATGGTTTCCGAAGCCACAGGGGTTCGAGGCTTTCTCACACCTACTCTCTATGTTACAGGCTGTTAACAGGAGTGAAAAACATGGAATGAAATATAATTTAGTATTTACATTCGTTATTTAGTTAATATTGATTTTATTTTGTTTATTTTACTTCCTCTTCTGAGTTCCCTCCAGCTTCCCAACCACGATGAAATATAAGTTTCGTTTTTACCCCATTCGAGATACATCGCCTGCCCATCTTAGTCGTCGTGATTTCAATACTCTTACGACATCGGGTGAATCATAATACAGTCTCCTCCATTCTCTGGTCATCATGTCCCATTTCGGTCCGTATATCTTTCTCAACCCCTTATTTTTAAACACACGTAATTTATGTTAATCTACCAGGATCGTATTCCAACTTTCATGGCCACTAAGTATTATCGGCAAAATAACCGTTCTGTATATTTTTATGTCAATTTTCTTAATTAGAGTTTGGACATTTAAAATATTAATTACTAATAAAAGGAAGCAAATATGAAGTATTGCGGCCAGACGAGATTGTTCTAAAGTCCAAATTTACTTCATATTAATGGATTCCTCAAACGTATATGGCCTAATTCTTTCCTAAGTACAAAAGTATCCGGGTAACGGACATTTGGGGGGGGGGGGGAATAGGAAAAGAGAAATTCCCGTTCCGATCTAAAATTAAAAAAAAAAGTGATATCCAGGTTTGCAAAGTTTCAAAATTGGGAATTGTTGAGAGCTCGAAAAGTTCCGAAACCTAGGAAAATATCTGAAGTGAGGAATTTCCCGTCACTGGGAATTTTCTGTCCAGATAATTTGTAGATTTTTTAAGGGTAATGTTCTCTTTCCGTCTTGACTCAAAGAAATTCCTTCCGCGCACACGTACGCAAGTTCCTTGGGAAGCATATCTTCCGGGGTAAGATAGCAGGCACTGTTCCTATAGTAAGGGTGAGGCAAACATCTAGAAATTCTTAGTCAAGTCGTAAATGGAACCTGAAACTCCTCACCGACGCCGATCTAGGCAATGAGCTTCACCAGTACCCCAAGAAGGGTTAAGATCTACGCTTGGGCTGCAAAGTAAATCTTTGTCTTTCCAGTTTTCATTTGCAGAATTCGTCACAAGAAATATTACTTTCAGGGTTAAACAAACATATTTACTGTACCTTTTTAAACAGGGTTGTACTATTCTACCCGGAAGTATTTTTCTCCACGAAATAAACGATTGACGACTGGATGGAACACTGCAGATCTGATGTTCAGATTATTATTATTATTATTATTATTATTTTACAATGAAAACTCATTTCTCATACCCACCAGTTGATTTTAGGGTTCCGAGGTCTGTTTCGGTATGAAATTTGTGTAAATGGCTATAGTTTTGCCAGAAATGATACTAATTTCACAAAAAGTATCTTAATTTGGGGGGGTTTCCCCCTCTGCGTACCTTCCTGCATCGAATAGGGATAATATATAAAATTAAAGGTTCGAAGGTACGGTACAAGAAATTTCACATTATTTTTTTTTAATATATAAATGCAACAGTTCTCTTAGTCTGCGGTGTGCCAAAATTATGAACCAATATAATCATATCAGTATTTTTTATAATTATTTCAAGATGGTGTATAATGAACTTAATAATATATTGGAAATGCAAAATATGAACATACAATAATATTGGTTTTTGTAGAGTAATTTGTATTCGAGTTAAGCCAACTTTTAAATATAATTGAGATTTAATACTTGTAACTAATGTAGATGTTTTTTGTATCATTTTCTGTTTCTAATCAGTGTATTTTCACTTGATTGTATGTATTAATTATTGTATTACTATTTATCGCCTGATTTATTATTTATTCTGGGTGATATATTTGGGCATTTTTTCTGTAATGTCTAATATACCCGAAAATAAATAAAATAAAATATTATTATTCAAGTTTCGTCTAAGCCGAATAATTTTTAGTGGAAGTAAAAAAAATAAATAATAAAGTTGATCATAGCAGTGGAAATATCCGGGTCAACATTTGGTAACTTCGCGGAATTGAGGTTCAGATGGAAATCATTCGAGTTTGAAGCCCTGATCGAGAGATGCTTTGTTTCCACTAGGCGGCAGGACCCATGGATTCACAAGATAATTTGCAAACATTACCAATTTTGTTTTAAAAATCTTTATAGAATAATAAATCACAAAGCTAAAGAGCATGGAATCATTACGAGTCTTTATTACTCCTAATGAGACAAAGGGGCAATGGTTTCCTATTGTGATAGACGCCCATACTTTGTTCTTTTTTTTTTTCTAATCTGAACCATATTAACATTTAGGAAATATCCAGGGGTCGATGATCACTGGCAGGAACCATGCAAAGGCTACTTTTAAATGATTTTGGGTGACGTTAAGAGAGAGCCCACACAGCTCCACTGTCTTTGCCATCATGGGCTTTTTTTTTTTTCATTTCCAAAAATGGTCACCGAGAAGACCAAAACAAGGAAAACAAGAGGAAAAGGAAGAAGGAAACAGGAGATGAATCCTCGTGGCGAAATACCGTGTGTGTGTGTGTGAGAGAGAGAGAGAGAGAGAGAGGATCATGTATTACATCCACCCAGCTGATAAGAGTGGGCGCTCGCATAGGTTCTTCACCTTTCAGGAGCTCTGCTAGAATATTTATTGCAGCATTTGTGGATTTAGAATCCGTAACTTGGTTGGGGAATGAATATATATCAAATAAAACCATCTTAATGAATATGTTCGGAAAGCATGTGTGATGGACACTGTACATCGTATAGGAATATGACGTTCCATAAATCAACAAGCCTGGAGTAAGCATAAAGCATAAGTCTTCAGGTTAATTTCAAACTTTCAAACTGGTCTAAGTTAAGTCTGTCTGAAAATTGGATGTTCCCTTCCTTATAATTAAGTCTAAATATCTGGACATTTTCTTTCTGCTT
>JAGDQP010026634.1:0-25730 GCA_022664845.1 Lepisma saccharinum
ATTATAATGGATAATAGCCAATGCCGCATTTTTAGGAGGAAAAGGAAGGAAGTTAAGAAACCAAAAATCAAAGTGTGTTATTTTATGTTTCTCAAATATTTGATCAAAATGATTTCATAGAATAGCGAATTCATTACATTTTCTATACAGCATCCAGCTGATTTTACTTTTATTTACTGTACTTTTTTTTCCTTAAAAAAATAAACTCCTTGGAGGTTTCTCGACGGATAATCGCACAGTTGTAGCGGTTGTAATGAAGGAGATTTTCAAGGTTTCAGATTGGAGGAAAATTTAATGGTTTCCATGGTAACGGTACTTAAGGAAAAACGTGTTATTGCCTAAGTACGACTCTATTCCCTCCAAAATAAGTATTCGAGTACGGGTCAAACGTGGAAGGTTTTTCGCTCTATCCGAACTCCCTCATTAGCATTTCCATGGTAACACGACTCAGTTATTAAAACTCACATTTGCGCCTTCCATGGCAACAGTTATGATTATATAGAACTCAACCATCAAGACTTAAATCACACTAAAACGTTAAACTACGTAACGTTCTCATGGAAACGGGGATGTATAGCTAAGCTTCACATGATGATGTACGAAACAACACATAAGGCCCTACCCTAACAGTAAAAGAATGGTAAAATTGTTACAGTTTCCATGGTAACGATACTAACTTATTACGCACATATTCGAGTATTATGTAGAAACAATTAATCATATTCAAACCAAACTTGAATGTTTTAACCGCATTAAAACGTTAGAACTCTTACCGTTTCCATTGTAACGAAACTTAATTATTGAACACATATTCCAGCATTACTTAGAAATGATTGCTCCAGTTCCAGTCGAATTCTATATGACGGTGTAGGGAACTGCGTTTAAGGCTTTAAGCATATTAGAATGTTAAAGCATTTGTTGTGTTCATAGAAACGCTTTCCGAATATTAAACACACATTGGAGTAAACCAAAAGAACGATTCAAATGACTTTGGCCAAACTTGACAAACTAGTGCAGAGGAATGTCCTTAGGTTTTTGAATATTTTAAAAGGTATAGTTTCTACGGTAACAAGTCTCAATTCAATTACTAAAACATTGGATTAGGTTTCAACCACTCGCTCGGCTCAATTCTGTAGACACACCAAAAGATGAACGTGTTCTCGTAATTCTAGAGTATAATAGGCACCATTCCGGTATCTGCTTGCAGGGGCTGAGGAAGAGAACACGTAGCAAAGGACTTCTTAGTTACTAAATTCTCGTAATACTGTATTTCAACAGATATACAATTAACTCAATTCACATAATTTATGTCTTTTCTCCATCTACACTGTGGAGCCGATTTATTACCATGTTTTTATTAACTTAAATCTGTCTGTCAGCTTTCTGTTCGGTTCACTTACCATTACAACCTTCCCTTTGGGTACTTTCACACTACATACCACCCAGTTTCTAACGCGTGCTAGTGCCTAAAATAAAACAAGTGGACAGCAAATGACTTCAGTTGGCATTCATCGAATTACATGTTCATGGTAGTTTTCAACCCTTTTGACGCTAAATTCTACCTTTATTGAATTTTTCTACTATATGCACTCAGTCTGTACAGCACGGTAGCACTTAAAAGAAAGCACCAAAAGAGAAACTGACTTCAGTTTGGGACTCAGTGATCAACCATCGTTTCCAACTTGGTGATGTTACAGCCAAAATTGGCATGATGTTAATTTTCAGCGCATTTTAAATAAATGACAGTTTTTTTTTTAATGTATATGGATATACATATTTATTATTCAATTGTCCTTTATTGGAGCATATGTGGAAGCTATATCTAAACATATTGATAGGACGACATCACACGACAATCACTCACCTGCAACACGGAAGATAAAGGCTAGCAGCCTAGACCTTAATCTAGGTACTATTACGATATCTGTCTAGCAAATCCGAGAAAAAACTGAAAATCTTAGTCAGGATGCCTGCAAACAGTACGCAAACCTGTGTGTCTCCTCAGTACCGATCCGAGGTCTCAGACAGTAACCACTAGATCATTGAGTCTTGATACATCAGTAGTTGCATGATAAACTAGGGAATCATATTTTACAGTCAAAATAGGTTTTAAAAAGAAAAGTAAATTAAAGACACTGAAACGTTGTTTCCAAGTTGATCACGAAAATCATCCTTGACATTTGCGAAATACAATTTTCAGATACAGTCGCTTCAAATACGAAACAGAACGAAATTTCGATAATTAATGTTTATTATTTTGATTTAGTAGCCAATCAATAATCACATCACAATTCTTTCCTATGAATAATTTTGAATTTTGTAAAGTGTAGCATTGTAAGGGTAGATTTATCCAATTTCAAATACCCCACTAAGATTAGGGTAAGACAGTAATCTAAATAATATCGACATTGAAGAGTCAAACTGTGAGAACGATAATATTAAACACTACTTTAAATATTAACATAAAACAATATTCATTTTAAACAACATAACATATGACTTTTTTTTATTTTTCTTAGTAGATGACAATAGCAGTAGCAACAGAATCAGAATTTTGGAACTAATTAATACAGAAATACGATATTAAAGCAGTTCCTCCTGTTCCTTGAACAAATTACGAGCACTTTAAAAATCACACATACCTTTGGACTCCAAAATAAAAGCACTTAAAACCCGCTGGCTTAGTCGCATTATTCATTCAGAATCATAATAACGTGAGTCAAGAACACAAAAAACAGGAAACGTTTTCTTTCTTTTGCTTGCTGCTAAGCAAGAACAATAACGAAAAAAAAAGTTATGCAAGTTTATAAATAGAAACTTAGCAAAGCAATTCGTTCAGCTTCTTTTCTCTTTACATTACTACGTAACCGTTTTATTTCAAAACAACCAAACAAAAAAGGAAAACAAATTTCGTTCTGGTGAAAAAGAATTACAGTAGCTTAATGGAAAGCTCGCTCACACTTAATGCTAGGAAAACTGCACGTGTTCAACTAAATCAGACCACACTGCAATCTCCACCTCCGCATCTGAGTAATAATAAATACTTTCGTGCTTCTTCTGAAGACAAACTACACACGTTATTAAAATTTCAGGAGAGCTTAGACCGAGTTTCTTTCACCATAAGAAAGTTATCATCATCAATTTTTGGTAATCAAGACCAGAGTGACTGACCACACATGCAGGTTCACCGCCAGCCACAGCACGAGTCACGATACATTATTTTTCTGCTATTTACACCACCACACACATATCCCCCCCCCCCCACACACACACACCTAAAGGTAGATTTTTATGTGGGTAGAGAAAATTTTATGGAGGTCGGTCCCCTCTGGCCACGGGCCTCCTCCCATGGTACCTTCCCGCATTCGGGAGTTCTATGGTTTGATCTCAGCAGCCCGCCATCCTTACTGAAGTTTTTCCAGGGTTTTCCCCTCAGTCACATCAGACTAATACCGGGATTGTACCTCTAAACCAAGTCTTTTTCCAACTAAAAACCTTGAAAGTCAGTCTCTTGGTATGCCACTCTTAAGAGGTCTCAGTATCTACGGTTTGTGTGTGTGCGTGTATATGGGTTTTCTTATTTTTAAAGATACTTAACAAATGACAAGCGATAATGAAATTTTGGAAAGCGGTTCCAATTATCCTTGCGAATGTGTATCAAATGAAGATTTTTCCATTGTTTATTTTAGCTGAGAAATTAGAATATCCGCAATGGCATAGGCGTATGAGGTCATCAATTGCGAATATTCTAGTTTCTCAGCTTAAATAAACAATGGCAAAATCTATAGTTTATTTAATACACATTGACAAGTATTAGTCGGGCCACTTTCCAAAATTTAATTATTGCTTGTCATTTGTCCAGTATATTTAAAAATATGAAAACTCTCACACAAATGCAGCGTAGGTACTGAGGCCTCTTAAGTATTTACAATTTTTTAACGAAATACTGTTCTCAAGAGTAACCTAGATTGAGATAGGATGTTTAGTTAGAAGCTAAGACAGTAAGGCCATACATTATGTATTCATTAACTTTATTAGCACTGCCGAGCAGGATTGCGGTATATTCTAGGATGACAATGTTATAAATCGGTAGCAATGGCAATTAGGGACAATACAATCAGGATGTTGGTGTCGTTGAACCCCTGTTATGAATTCACTGTCAACGACGCCCCACACGTAGAAATCCACTGCGTTCAAATCAGTAGAACTGGTAGGCACATGTTAGGAGCAACATGAAGAAACAAATCTCAACCACCCACTTATGGATCGCGCAGGTCGTGCGACAGGGAGCAAAGTTTTTCTAGAACACGTACTGCCACTCTTGCACGGTCTCGATTCGGGGTTTTACAATCATAACCAACATTTCAAAGTACGCAATCGACCGAGCTCACAACCGGAGAACTATTGACGGAACATTGACGGAAAATTGACCCTTGAATGATCTAAAGTTAGCGCGCTCGTTTTCTGTGCGGATGGTCAAGGGTTAATGCCCGCTGGAATCTATTGAACGGAGTGATTCCGAGCCCACTTTACCTTTAGATGCTCACCAGCCCGTTTAGGATGTTAATAATAATTCAATCAATCAACCATGAAAAATTAGTGTGCCTAACCGTTGAGACCACACTGGGATTTGTACATAGTCATCTTTCATTTCCTTTGTTGATCTGAACGTAGTTATTTTCATCTGAGAACCAGAGGACGTCAGACTACTCGGGATACTTCAGCTTGTCTAACAAGTGCATCGAATGAGTTACACAGTTCTGCCAGGTGCTCTCGGATATGAAGTCCTCTGCTCATTACGTAGAATGTAAACCCGATGTCCTCATGGAGCGCACGTCTGATTGAGGATTGCCACCTGTAGATATCTAGCAATAGCCCACATCGACCATGGTTATAAGAGGAAAATAGAACGAGATTGAAACCAGATGACTGAAACCGTATTCCACAGAAACAAATGAGCACAAATATCCTCACAGGACAAAATATCAAAGTTAACCGGGAATACCAGCAAACTGCTAGAACAAAACCAGAATCACAGAACGTTGGTACACATATCACTACAAAAAGAGAGTGAAACTCCTTTATTACATATACGAAAAAGAGAGAATCCAACAGTCTGATGTGAACAAGAAGGACCGGGTTCCAGGTCTCACATTACAATGAAATAAACCATAAATATTAAATTATCGTAAAAGTTTCTATTGATAAAAATGACATCAAGACAAATGTTATACCAGGAAAACCATAAGACCTCAAATATCAAATGGCTATTTTTAAATTTACGAAAAGCAATAAAAAAATATATATTTTTTTGTGAATTTTAACGTATGTACCTGATCGGAAGATATCTGATTTTAACTATATTTTGTTTTCCTTTCTTGTCAGTACAAGTTGCAACTCTTCCGCACTATAGCACGTCTAAAATATTAAGTCAGTTATTTATTAAAAAAATTACGAAAAAAAACTAAAATTTATAATTTTTCGGAATATTAAGGCGCTATGCACGATCGGAAGATGTTATCCGATTTTGAAAATCTTTTCTATCTTTCTTATCGATGCCAATGGCCACTTTTCCGTCCTATAGCGCCTCAAAAATAAGTATTTGTGTTTTTTTGAACCACCCTACTACCTAAAGTCCAGACTACGAGTCGCTACTGATACTGACTAAAGGAAATTATTTTTAGGATAAAAAAAATAATTTTTATTTTCAAAGAATCTGTTTTGTCTCCACGTGACAGATTGCGCAATATTCACTACAACCTCTTAGTTGGCATACTAACTAGTTCTTTCACACAAGTTTTCCCTCTAGAGTCGTAGTTTGGAATTACACTACTGTAGGCATCTTCCCCCGATGAGCATCTTCCCTCAATCCACTCTATACAAATACTAACGAAAGTTTACTCATTTGAACAGGGGCGTATTTGGGAGAAGGCGTGGATTCTCAATTTCCCCACGGAAAATCCGATTCTTTGTGCAAAATTAATATATTTGTAGGCGCAACTGTATATAATTTATGTAAACACATTCTAGACACCGTTAAAAAGGTCCTGAATCGACACCCTGGAACCAACTTCTCGATATATGCTTATATATGAGATGAACAAAAGATGCTTTTTAAAAACGTAAAACCAGTGCACATTGTTTTATAATTAAGATTACGGCATTGTTTCTTCTTGTGTTTATGCAGTTCCAGTGTCATTTTTTCCATGGGGAGAAAAGAGCAATGAGTCTATTTCGAGAAGGTAAGATATGGAGACAAACTGCTCTGTATAGAAGTGTAGTCCTTTAATATTTTGGAAAGAACTTTTTCGTCGCCTGAAGTGAGAGTTTTCACCACTTGGGAAACACTTTCATCAAACATTTTTTTTTTTTTGTGAAAATTCACAAATCGAAAAAAAAATGTAAAATTAAATTTAGCCGGTGTTTACAAATTAAAGTGCATCAAATAAATGGTTTTGGAGGACAAGGGGATAAATATAAAGCGCAGTTAGCGGGAACTAGGATAATAGCTTTCATCATATGAGCTACGAAGAACAAAAAACTGGAAACTACTCCTCTACATGCTTTGAAAAACACGATCAATATTTCTTTTTTCATATAGGAAGATCGTCCATAAGGTAAATATTTTTATTAGAATATGTTGTAAACGAAACATGTATTAGAATATGGTATCCCAGAAATTGAAATAAACACTTTAAAAAGGTGTTCAAAACTGATCTTCAAAAATAAATTATAACCTTCTGTATTTACACTTCTTGGGGACAATAGAAGTTTACAAATAATGTGTAAGAAAATGAAAATACACGTTTATTATTCTTTACAGTGTTCCTGCTTTTGGATTACTATAAACGTGTTCGAACCCAGCATTCTTAATACATACAATACATCAATAAGAACAAAAGAGCTTCGTCAAGTAACACTTTTCCGGAGCACGGACAAAATATTGTATAATTAATAAACTTTAAAAAAAATTAGAGTGAAAGTTGCGTCAACAACATAACACGAAACACACATGATATTTAAAAGCTTCACGCATTGATTTTTTTAAAGCACCAAAAAAAAAAACATGACAGAGGGTCGTACACGGAGAGAAACTTAATGACAATAATTTGAAAACTAGTTTTCTCTCTGTATATATTCTCATTGTATTGACAACGAACGAGCGTCCACCTATTAACCGATCCACAAATACAGAAACACATGCAACGGAATGAGGAATATTGGGGTGAGGAGGTGTATTTTTCGGAAATTGCCTCTCAGTCGTAAATCACAGACCTCGATTCTTCATTGCGGAAGTTTGGTTTACCACTAATCTGCATTTGCTCTCAGTTTGACGTAATATTTGGTTGACCAAAAAGGGCAATATGTAATTCTCCCCCGAGGTCCTGTTGATAAAACCATTGTAAGTTTCTGTGGCATGGTTTGTCGGTTTGCCAATAATTCCCAAACGCTACCTCTACCCTATCCACTTAACACTAGCAACATGAAGCAGGTGAATACATTTCTGAATAACGGGTGGGAGGTTGTTACAAAAAAAACACAAAACATGCAATTCCCAGCGAATGTTTGTGTACAAATTAGATCTAATTTTGGTAAAAGCTGTCTCTCATTTACTCACCCTCTCCCCTTACCTTCTAAGGTTGTTCTTTCTCCCTTTCTCACTCTTGAAAAGATCTCCAGATGTGGTTGTATGTTGCAGAAGGATCTGAGCTTTAAAGGGTCTTAAATATTTAATATCTCTGGCAGCTATTAAAGAGACTCCTTTATGGAGGAATGTTCCTCTGTAGCAGAGCAGAGACATTGCAATGATATCATAAAACTGGTATTGCGTACTTCTCTACAGCAGAATGCAGGTATATAAATTGTGGAATTCTAAGTTTTTTTATCCTATAAATTTGATTAGCGTCAAACTAAGAACAAGAGAAGATATAATGCACAAAAAAACAGTAAATACAGAGATATATCTTAGTACTCTATTTCATCGCAGAGGGATCCAACAGATACTATACAGTATTACACTACAGAAAGTAAATATGTTACATTATTACTAGTTTTATCATTACATTATTTAGACGGCGTGGCATTTTAAATGTTATATTTATCTGCTTACATATATTCTAGACTTGATACCTAACGGCCGTGGCTCTGTGATAAAATATTGGCTTAGCATTCGGGAGATCGTGGATTCAATCCCAGCGGTCGACCAACAAGACTGTGGTTTTACCAGGATTTTTCCTCAGTCACACCAAGAAAATGTCGGGGTTGTACCTTCAACTTAGGCCCTGGCCGATATCTTCCCGCATACTTTCCGCTCCCCTATCTCGACTGAACCTTAGATGCCTAAAGGTCATAAATAAAAATGCAAATTCAAAATTCTAACTTTGATCCCTGAAGATTTCCTTCTCAGGTGCTCGTAATTCATCTTTGAAGACTCTCTCATGGCACGCCCCTGATCAATGATCATTTGCTTGCCCTATTTTTATAAAGTGTTGCCTCTTTTAAGGTAACATGTAGTTTAGAGCATAGTACAGTAAAGCATCATCCAATTTATTAATCTTTCCTCCAACTGAAATAGCAGTATTACAAAGCGGTTTGAAAAATATTCCAGGATAATTTTATAAGTTGCTAACCCTTTAGGTCCACAACGGGTGCCATCCATGTTTTTGATTCCGTTCAAATTGTCTTATTATTCTTAGGTCGTAAAGGGTTAATTTTGCATATCGTTGTCCATATATAAGCATTATTATTATATTATCGCACAGTATATATTACAATACAACTTTTAAAAAAAGCATAAACATTCGACGAAATGTGGTTCACTGATCTTATGAAACTCATTTTATGTTAGCAAAAGTTACGGCAGTTATTATAAATTCGGTATCCTCTGGCCTACCATATCAGGGGCATCAAGGCGGTAATCTAGTACGGAGGTGCAGCGCCTGCTGGTTGAGTGATGCCCATGTAGGCAAACTATATTATGCCTCGTGTTATGTTTCTTAAGATGTTTATTCTTTGTATCGTATTGTTAGAATACTTATAGAACAATCCTACTGTTCACAGATAAATATTTCAATGTAAAGGTAAAGTTGCACAGGCAGTTGCGAAAGATTCTTTTACCAAAAGAAGACATAGCTTTAAAGACCATGGTGTAAAAATTAACATCGTGGGGCACTGGGGAGGCACGTAACTTTGAGTCCAACTTTCTGCCACAGTACCTGGGATTCTACAAGATTTTCCTTAGTATCAGCTGGCGAATGTCCGGATAGTGCATAGAAAAATGTCCTGGTCCCTGTTTTTACTCTCCCCCTCTCTGCCCGGAAAAAATGCTCGGCGAAGGACGCAAACTCCAGACCTATCATGGTTTTGGGCCACAGCTGCCTGTTCAGCTTATTAACGTAACCTTTTAAAAACAAAGTCCAGGATAGTAATTGAAAAAAGCGATAACACAATTCGATTTCTGTGCACTACAATTTTTTATATAAATGGAAAAAGTGACAATTTTAAAGTCTTATAACTCCTCCATTTCATCCTATGAAATAATTCGCATTTTCTATTTTATTTTACAAATGTTTACATGATTGGTCTTTTCAAGCACGTATGACCAAAGCCAGCCACAAATTTAAGGGATTTTCCGGGAAGAAATATGATTTCTGTTATACGTAGTTTGACAGTCATGAGAAGCGCATCTCTAGTGATAATCCGACATTCGTCATGAAACCACGACACCGTCCATTTTACCACTCCTCAATTTTTCATCTAATCGAATTATTTACATTTCTGTAGTCCGGGAACAATAAGATTTACAATTTATCCGAAGTGGTAAATTTTCACACAATGAGATCATTCCATCAACCTTTCTCTACATATTTAATACAACGATGTTTATTGGTATGATTAACCATACCAAGCCTCCATAATACAGTGGTTACGGCCGAAGACGTTCGAACGGTTCAAGGCCGTAACGAGATTCGAGTCTTACTGCTAGCTATGCTAATTGGGGTTTTCCTCTATTCCACAAGGCGAATAAGGAGATATAGACTCAGGCCCTGAACGCTACCTTTCTGGCTTGCTATGATATTTTAGTCTACAGAAAATAAAATAACCTATCTACAAGTGTTGCATAAATTTCTCTCACTACACAATTCGAAAAAGTACCAGAAATTACACAAACTACAACAGATACGCACTTCTGTTTAAATACAAATTGCTGAAAATGATTTTTAAAAAAGAACTTGTTGTTCTTGCAAGATGGACGTCTATTTCAATTCTAAATTTTCTCTCCGTAAAAAGTGAAATTAACGCCGATATAACACTGGCGACGCTTTTCTGTGTATCAAAGAGATAGTTTTAGATGTTTCAGTTTCTCTGCTCGGCATTTTGAAATGCAGATATATATATATTCGTAGACCTTCAGCTGTTGTGCGTCCAACGCCCCCTGTTCAAGCACCCATTGTATGCAGGTGCGTGCAGTCTCTCCCGCTGCCACTTCACTCTCAACAAACGGAATAGTTTTTTCTAGAAGTTGGAACTTTCACTTGTTCATACATTTTTAACAATCCTCACAGCTCTCCACCTTCCTCTTTTTTCCTTTAATATTACATTCTTCTTCTTTTGCCTCTCAAGAACAAGTTTTATTTCTGAGCTTTAGGATGTATGCTAATTCTGATCTTCCGTTTATAATACAATAACACTTTGATTTAATACAAGTAGTAATTCTTCCAGCATATTGCTTAACCGCACGTAACGAAATATATTTTTGAAATTGCTTCCAAGAAACCTTTCTGCAGTCATTATTAGAAATTAGTTTAATATATTTTTTAGCCGAAACCTTGATATAATTTCTCTCATACATATATACGCTCAATTAGTTATTATACCGTATATTCAAATTACGCTACATTCTAATCTAATTGCACACACTTCGCGGATGATCCCGGTCTTCAAGTTGGCATTTTCTTAGAATTGCTAGAGATACTCCTGTATTTTAAGCAGAAGAGTCTGTATGATTTATGTTAGTTTTCGACCATAAATATAGACTTTTATCCACTGTCACTCTTCTAAAACAATACTTGAACAATGAGGAATACATCAGATACAATGATGACAACACCTTCTACTCTGTGATACAACTACATTCTTGAACGTCATTTGAACACACAAAATAAGTTAACAATTGATTGAACTCGGTACATTTTAAATATGCAAAGATGTGAACAAACGTATGTTTAAGAGCCAGATTGTACTATTAAGCGTGTTGGCACAAGTGGGAATAAAATCATGGTCATCTGGGTGGTAGCTTTTTGTATTAACGAAGTCATGCAACCGCAGTACAATAACGCATTGTTTCACTATAGATTCAAGGAGTTTGAGGAAAAAGTGAATAAGACTTATCAAACACATACTGAACAAGGAAGTATTGAATTTAATTGATTTTATGGCCTTTAAGAGATCTAAGGCACACGCCAGGATATGATGGAGGAGAGGATGTTGAAAGATAGATGGCCAGCGCCTATTTTGGAGGTACCATTCCAGAATTTACCTGAAGTTATTTAGGAAAATCACTGAAAAATCTCAAACAGGATAATCGGCCGCTGGGATCGATCCCAGGACTTCCCGAATGCTAAGCCAACGTTCTACACTGAGCCACGGTCGCTCGGTAACAAGGAAATATCCAATTAGATTACGTTTATTTTTATTTCAGCTCAAATTTCATTATTTGGTAAATGTTTACTTCCATGCGGTGGTTCATTGGCTGATGGCCAGTAAAAATTTCCCAATTTCAGTGGTCCTGTGAACCGGTGCTTTCTAAAGTTACAATATATTAATAAAAATACCTGTAGGCTGTATTTAACGTTTTATTAAGTGTGTTCTTTCTGTTTTCAAAAACAAACAAAAAGTCGTGAAATCGCAGAATCTTAGGAACTAACGTATTAGCTGATCAACAACTCTGCCACAAGTGCCGCAGACAGGAAACATAACTCGTATACAACGCGGATACGCCGTTTGACCATTGAATCCACATTGTGTAATTATGACGTTGCTCCGGCAGTATCCTTCTTTACAGACAAAGGAGAAAAGCCAGACGCCTAATACATCTCCCTACGGCCCTAAACTCCCAGTAGATAAATCCGAAGGAGATATTTAGTGTAATAAAAACAAAGTAAGTGTGATAATTGAGGCATTTCTATTTGTTAAGCATGGGACTGTTTGCTTTGACATAGATTTATTACAGGGACATAATTATTCTTTAGTATTTGGTATCCTATATAAACCTATATCCTAAATGAATATAATAAAGTGGACTAAAAAAATAAGCTGATTATAATTATTTACTGATCTGAAAAAGGGCCAGTAAGGTATTTGTAGGACCAGTGAAAAAACAAAACAATTTCGAGCCCTGTATGTAACAACAAAGTACGTGTTTGAACAGTTTATAAAATTCCACAGATCTTACCGCATCCCATGTTGCGAACTGAAAAACTAATAAACTTTAATTCAGGCGCTTAAAAGGCCTAAGCCAAGGTTACCTAAAGGCCTTAAAATAAAATTTTGTACTAAATCCCTATAATTTGTGCATTTCGCTCCGCTTTACTCTATTCAGTCGATGTATGTCGTCACGGAAAAAGGGATTCCAGTAGTCTAACGTTGATTATTTTTTTTATTTCTTATCTTGAATGAGGCTTTTATAGACACCTTGTAGGCTAAGCCTACCAAATGCCATTCCAGAGACATGTCATGGTTTAATCATAGCTGCCTGTCTAGCTCATCAATATAACTTAAATAAAGAAATAAATGCTAGACTCCCGAAATAGCTTTTTCCGTGACTGTACCACTACTTAAAAATATGAATTTATCATGACACTAAAACAATGATTAGACAAAAATATATAGACCGCTTCAAATTGCTTTTTAGGTATGTGGCTCGCCTTAAATAGGAGTGTAAACAAAATGATGAGAATATTGGAAAATAAGGCAGTGGATACCCTCAAACAAAAGAAAACTTCTTCCTCGAAAACTGCTGGCATCAGTTCTGGTTGGTACAGATTCCGTTCTACTGATAGGCATTATAAAGGTTGGGAAGAATTTTAACAAACGACTACCACTACTCACTCTAAGTGAAGAGCAAGAAATTTGTTTCTGAAGCACCGAAGCTGAAAGACACTTGTCAAGGCTATACTCCTTTTTCCTCCAACCCTTCACTTTCTCATACGGCTAATTTAAAAGGAGTAAACCAAAGTAGGCTGAATTCACTACAGCGGTCTTGATTACTGTCTGCGCTCATCCAATCACTTGAAAAATATGAAATTTGATATTGCACGTGGTGATAAATGTGGTCAGAGTCGCCTCGCGATTAAAATGAAATCTTTTCCTTGTTCGAATAGATTAAAACAGTTGTAGATGTACAACAAAAAGTGCACCCAGTTTTCAGTTTCGTTAGGCAAATGCCGGACGGTAACTCAACCTTTTCCATCCTATCCCTGGTACCGAAATAATGTCGTCGAGAAATGCCATCCTTCATAAGTGGCGGGCTTAGACTAAGCTGCAGCTTAAGTACACAATACTAGTACCACAATAACTCAACCTAATTTTGCAATGTATGGTTAAACGTGTAAAGTCGAAAGTATCACACTAGTGTGTGATTATTTTCAAAGTAATTTCCTTATCCATTATACTGACACAGCGTTTCGTTGTTTTGTGCGGAAATGTTAAACTTCTTTTGCGCACAGACAGAAGTTTTTCTAATGACCATTAATAAACAGATCGTAAGAAATGAAGTACTGGGAAATGAGACAAGCGCGTTAACGGTTAAAAAGAAGAAACATGGTCGTCTAAAATGTACTTTTATAGTGACTTGTATATTACGATGTCAACTACGCTTCGCGAGAAAAGCAAATAATTCAGTCAACTGTCTTATTTGTGTTGGTGCAATGCGCGCCAAGTGTCTTAATCAATGGAGAGTAAGCGTTTTAGCTACGTTGCAGCCTACACTACCTATAAGAGTCAATCTAAATTGTTAATTGAAGTTAACAAGTTGTAGCTCTGTATCGAAAGAATTTTCTGTATCTAAAGAGGAAAAATATGACGATATTTGAGTTTTCGAGTAGAAATAGAGCTACAATCGGTATGTAGGAGTTCAGACTAGCCGACCTGTGTTCGATCCCTACCTAAGAGACTGGAATATTTAGTCATTAGTGCCAGCTTCTAGGTTGACTCAACTAGTACACGTAAAATAAGCTAACATTTAAAAAAATATATATATTAACTCTCAATTTTGAGGACAAAAAGCTAAGTAGAAAATATATATAATTACAGATTTTGCTCCTTTGAGGACACAGAGTGTTGCATTAACACTGTAACAGCACACGGAATTAAACACCGCTCAACACCGGCTCTGGGACAAACTCCTTTTGAGTTAACTCTCAAAAGTGGTGGTTATTTTGGGACCGCTGTTCCGTCTTAAAAATGATTTGAATGAACACAGGTATTTTTGCAGAGTACATTCAGCATACGAATAATTGGTTTGGCTCATTTCCTTCGTGGGACCAATGCCTATTAAACATCCCTCGTAGAAGTGGTCGTGGTCGTCGTTGTATAGAAGCACGGCAACAAAATTAGATGAGCAAGAAATATAATAGTAGAAAATGAAAGGATATACCGTAGTAGCAGAATAAGGAAAGGTGGAACGAAAAGGAGCACATAAATCAGAAAAGTAAATTCAGAACTCCAGAATGATACATTTCTTGTTATAAAATAGATATACGTTACCTACTGTAGTTGGAGGCACCAGTAGTACTCAAAACTTACCTACGAGAGAGAAGAAAAACATTATTACTCTTTCTTTAAAAAAAAAAAAAAAGCTAAATTAATACTAACATTTAAACAGAATAAAGTTACACGTAATGCCATCATCTGCTTGTATCCTTCCATATCTTTAATTATGATTTGAGGCGCTCCTCGGATCTATCCATGGTACGGAAGTAGAATTTAGTACTCTCAATGAACTGACAGTGAGAATTTGATTTTCAGATCTAGGTCTTCCAAGCTTTAAGAAATGAAATAGGGTACTTAGCAAGTGAAGCTCATAATTGTGGCTTTGTGGGTTGGTCAATATATTACCACAAAGCAAGGAGCCCCGCTTCACATTTATCGCTATAGACCGTTTCTCGAGCGTTGTGTTGTTGGAGACGATATATAATGACATTTGGAAAGTTCATTTCTAAAATAAATACATAACTAAATTGTAGAGAATGAAAACCTTCGACTTATTAACTTTCCCTATTTGCGATTTTTTTGGATGAAAAGGGAATTCGTGACGAGTTACTTGACTCTTGTGTAGCCAATTTGGAGGTTTTGTAACTAAATCTAGGTATTTGCTAAACTTTATATTGTATGAGCCATTCTAGTAACTTTTGACTTCGGCCCGTCAAGATTATTTTGTGAAAGCACTGCTTGTTAAAATCCACAAACATCCATACCCCTGGCGGGATTCGAACCCTCGACCTTCGAGTCGATTGACAAACACCTCAAAACACACGGCTATCTGGTTGGCAACTAAATCTAATATACTATTTTTCTGAATATGTTGGATTTTGATTACTCATTTAGCTAATAAAAATTACAACTTTCTTTTGTTGATAGGACTTTTGCCATTTTTTTTTTTAACCTTGTTGCAAATTACCCAACATCTTCCATTGGTAACATAGCGATTTAATCTTTCTTCAGTTCACTTAGTCACTTCAAAATATCGTTAATTATGATTTAAGAGGGAGAAAAATAACATTTTAGACACCGTTGTAGAGCAAATTAACACACATTTTACGCAATTTGAGGATTTTTGCCTTAAAAGCAAATGGTGAAGAGAAAATCGAATTACTGTTATTCAATTTGTAGGGGCGGCCGATTGAAAACGCTTTGGTACAACAGTCTAAATTTTATAATTACTCATTGTATATTAACATCCACAGTAGTGAAGATACAAGTCTCGCACGAATAAAGTTGTTGGAGTAGGTTATGCTGTAAGCTAGGGGTTTTCAACGTACGACCGCGTGATGGTTTTGACTGGCCCCGAAATAAATCAGAAATTACAAATACAACCTGCCAAAAGGATAAAGTATTAAAACTAGTATAGTAGTTTTGAGTTTATCCTTTTTAATGCGGTCCCAGCCTTTTTCTTGTTTAGAATACGGTCTCAATGCGGCCCGTTCACAAAAAGGTTGGACACCCCTGTTGTAATCAATCAGCTCACGAATGTTTCTGAACAGATTTTGACATTACTAAATTTGACAGTTTATTATTTGTATTGCAAAAGCCCCTCCCGAAAACAAATTAAAAGGAGTCAAGCTATTTTTTACAAAATTCAGTGACAAACCGAAGATTGTCACAGTTAACTATCGATATTTCGAATGCCTTCACGTGTAATAGGGACCGTGGATTCAACGATGAAGCAATAGACGTTATTGCCGAAATGAAGACAGGCATTCGGAACTTATTCAAACTTTTCTGTAAACAGCATCTTAAAGCTACACGCGATCACGTCTTATTATTTCCGTGGAGGAGTAGGAAGAACGAGTCCAGAGTCTCTATCCCAACCAGCCACCCTCCCGATGGAGTAAGCGGACCTCGAACCCACGACCCCTCCCCAAACGTTTATCCGAAGTCAGCGACTATCGACCACAGAGGCTGGGTGCTCGCGGAACTTATCTACGAGAAGTTAACTGAGGTAATCTGAGTTTACTCATGAAGTATTCTTTCAAACGCAATTGCTGTTGTCCTTTTTTAATGCTATGCTATACATTCAGGAAAAAACACAGATATTAGTTAATGTATCAACAACAGAGGAAAATCTGCTCTTACTTTTGATTATCCTAAAATTATTTGTTCATATTGTAGATATTTACCTATCTGTTAGCGCTACACTTCACCATTGTATGCAGTCAGCCATGCTTCTAGAAATTCACCAAGTTTTCGACGAGTATGGTGTATATTTTCTTATAAACCCTAGTGAGCAGCAAAATCTAAAATCTGAAAATTCGACATTGCACCAGTATCTCTATTTCATCCCTACATTACGTAATAGTAACTTCTGGCTTTTATGGAATATGAAGAGTCATACAGCAACAAAACGTAATCTGGCGAAATCATTAGGTTTATCTGAACGCATGATCGTGGGATTCCGTTGGTCTTCTTCCCTGTTCAACCCTTCATCCCTTTTCCGCTCTTTATTTCAGCGAGATATATCCATAACTTTTCCGCTAAGCTACGCACTTCTCTCTCATTCGCTGGTTCAGCAGTTTTTTTTTCTGTGTGTGTTAGTCGCCCCTCTTGCAAACAACTGAATGACAATTTACGCACACGAAAGTTGGAGGGATACATTAGTCGTTATGCCAGTCAACGTTTTAATTCCTACATAGATACCCTCCCTCGATCTGTATCTCTCTCTTCTTTTAGAACATATCTCGTCCAGCTGATGCCTTCATTTCCTCAGTGCTTCGGAAGTGTTGTTTTCAACAGTTGTGGTCAATTTCTGAATCGAAGATAGGGTTGCCAGTCGACTGAATTTTTACATAGCTGATAAAAGACAGAAAAAAATATTTTTCTAGTAGAACTTTCTAATTCAATTCACCAGATTTTAAGTTAATAAGCACCAGTAAATAATAATTTCCAGCATTTTAAATATAACCGTTGTAGTATTTACAGTCTATCCTTATAAACCGTATGGGAAGAGAGTCGAGTAGTAACATTGTATTTACTAACTTTAGCTGTCTGTACACTGTAAAAAATACTACCACTTCTTGTACACTGTAAAAAATACTACCACTTCTTGTACACTTTAAATGGTTCAACTTTGTATCATATCTATAGTTTTCACATCTCCGATCACAATTTGAAGGAATTCTGTATAGATTCGCATAGAAGCTAAAAGGGTTCAGTAAGCGGATTTGGTAATCTACAAGAGAAGAAAAACAAATTGCAGGAGCGAAGATAAAACTAGTTGTAAGGAACATGCTAGGTTTTATATAAAATATTAAATTAGCAAATCTTATATATGTAGAAATAGATGGTACTTGGTTTGTACTCTATTCGAATAACAGCATATGCACCTTTGGAATGGATGATAACTAAACTTACTCCACAACCTCAGATTGCTTTTCCAGTTAGGTGGATATGCCATAGTCGAGCCGATGATGAAAGATTAATAAATGATTCTAAATCAAAAAGGACTTCCAAAAGGACTCACATTTATTACAAAGGTACACTTCTTCAAAACAACAGATACATTAGGGATTATTTTTTTAAAAAAGGTAGTATTGTGACTATATATTTCATTATACAATGTTTGTTGCTTTGCCTGTAATAAAGGCAAAGGATCTTTATTACAGGGTTGTAAAACATCCTGTAATAAAGATGAGTTGCTTCTTCAAGATATTCAGCAACTAACCCTAGGACGTGCGTTATACACGTCCACATACTCGGACCTACATATGTGAAGTATATAGAAAAACCTACAGCCAATCCGAGTTAAGATTCACCTGGTAGAAACAAAACAAAAGCCTGGATAGTAACGGCACTGTTGCCACAAACACAATTCAAAAATCTACCAATTGTATACTATCTCTGCACAACATAGTAGTAAACCAGTCACGTTTTTTGTTGTACAGTATATGCAAAAGTTCGATATAAAAATGAGTGTGTTACAATATATCGCAACATGGTAGATATAAAGAAAGTACATGTATACAGTGATATCCAAAAAAAAAAACTCATAGCTTAAAGCGTAAAAAATTGCGCTCTTCTTTTTATAGCATATCAAATCAAACTTAATTAACATGATTTTTTAATTCACATGTAGTAACAATTTATATATTGATGACAATAATTAAATCCCAGGGTAATGTATCTTCTTGTTGATTTAAAGGGTTTGGTGCTTCGTCTACAATTTGAGAAGGAAGTGTTTGTAAGCTTTTAAACTTAGTTCATTTATCAGATAAAAGTGTCATATTTAATCTATGCTGTATACTCAAAATATAGTTCTTGTTATCTTACTAATGTAGCCACTTTTAGATTTAGATTTGGATCAAAATCCGATTATAAGAGGAAATTACCAACTGAATTAGTTTCAAAAACGAATATCTGCACAATATTCTTCAAGTTAAAATTCTGTATAAAATGTAATCAATTCATGTAAATACTCAAGACTTCATAAAATCAATTATGAAAACAGTGTCACATACGACAAATGGAGATATTTTCTTCAATTTCTCAGTTCTGAAGGGAAAAAAAAATAATTTTCTAAAAGAATTTAACAAAGAAGAAATGACCTTTTTGAAATTTTTTTATTCAGTTTCTCCAATTCTTATTTCAACCGTTTTTTAATAGTCTATTAGAATCGTGTGTATCAATGAAAGATACAAAACGAAGAGGAAAATCTTGGTCAGCGATAAAATTATCTGTGCATTTTGCAATTCATCCTTATCCGTTAAATTTAACCAACGTCATTATTCCAATTCATTATTGACATCATTATCACATATAATATTCTTATAATCACTCGAGCAATTATGCATTAATCACTCAATGTATATTATTTTAAAAAAAAATGATCCATTGTTGGAATGACAATGGAAATAACTATTAACTTTTGAAAAAAAAATATTTCAACGCTGAAAACAAATTTTGAAATTGTAAGATAAAAACAGAAACACATTACATTATTCTTAGTCGGTAAAACTATGCAGATAACACAGTACAAATATAATACAGTTAATTTAAGTCTTTAGTACAAACATTTTCCGGGAATTCTTAACGTTGTGATCAGAAAATGCAAATAATGGGTACTACAGGTGTGTGGCGAGTTTATAATTTCTTTCAAAAAATTAATTTTAACATCTTTACGGGTACCAACTTTATCAGGACCGCTACTTTTTTTTTCATAATAGGGCCTAGTGAGAAAACACGACTTAGCTAATATTTGCATCGCATTTTTTCATACTTAGGGAAAACGTGGCAAATTTCGGAAACAATCCCGGTTCTAACCCTGTCAACATTTTCTCGCTTTTTTGGATAGGCTCTGCGAGGTTATCTTTTACAGTATAGTGCTAGAGAAATATACCCGAAGTTATTTAAACTGAGAAGCATTTAAATTGTCATCAAAGGTTGATTTTATTTAGTTATGAAACATTTCAAACAAAACAAGTGCACTTTATTTTCTAGGTACTAGCACCCTTACGCATCAAAATTGAATAGGAGAAAATATTTATTTACAGCTAACACTGCTACTGGTTTACTTTCTGTTACAGTGTACCAATTTAGTTAGCATAATGACTGAACTTTTAAACGAACTAACTAAATGTCTATTTCTTCTCTTTTTCTCCACTTGCTGGAAACCCTCTTCACTTTAGTAGTTCAGTTTCCCCCCCTGGCAACCCTGTACAGAGGAACCGTAGTACGATAATCCACTTGAGCAAACATTCCCGCAACTAGTTATACTAGGTCTGGATGTTGAGTAGTCATTAGAGGGAAACATACCCAACGGACGGGGATGCTATGCTGACTGTGAGGATCGAGGAAACAAGAAAAACGACGCTTGACGGCGTGAATTACTGCGTATGTAAATGAAGGAAAGAGGCTCTGCTCTGCTCTCTCTTTCTCTCAAAGCCTTTATATTATGCTTCCAACTAGCAGCTTATGATGATGATGATGCTGTCCTGTGATTTTCCACCGTCTCTTCCTCGTTTTCGTCGCGGTAGAAATGGGCTGGAGAGAAAATTTCTAGGCTGCCCGCAAACATCGCAATCTTGTTAAATACGGCAAAAGGCAAACAGATGATCGTTTATCTTGATGATGCACCGGGGATTGTGACTCGGCCAAACAAGATACGAAACAACAATTAGAAACCCAAACATTTATTTCTCTATTTTTTATATTTTCTTTTTTCCTCTTCCAACGTGTTAAGAGAACTTAATTTTCCTCTCTCTCTTTAATCCAGCTTAACACATTAATCATAGGTACTATTATTCTTCCTCTTGCCATACCCACTTTTCATATTCCCATGCACATTTTACCCCAGACCAAACCAGATAGATTTTTTTTTTTTTTTTTTTACTGTAAACTAAAACAAAGTGCATCTGCTTTATCTTAAAGAATTCAGTTTCACAATGTCCTCCATACTTATTAACTTCGTTTTTATAATTTTTCTATATTTCTTCATATAAGATGAAGCGTATTAATAAACGGTTTTGATAGTTTACGAAACAAAACAAAAGTGGCAGGACTGAGAATAGAACCAGCATTGTCGAGGCGAAAATTTTGGTTTAACCAACTGAGCTATGGTACAGTAAATTTATTTTTCTCGCTCTATAACGGAGGAAGTTCCACTCAAATCCAAATGACTTGAAGTTCATCAGAAAATACTGTGATAATAAAAGTGTACAGGAACTATTTTTTTTTAGTGCTCCTGAAAAATGAAAAGTGCAAGAAGCCTTTTAAAATTTACTCTCATAAATATATTATTAATTTCGCATACTTCTTGCACACACTGCTTACACAGGTACAGCTTATGAATGAAGAACGTCTGCAGCTGTAATTTGTACACGAATATTTGAGGTTGCTCACTCTACCAGAATGCCGATATGTCCAACTGTTCCTAAGTAATTTCTGAAAAAAATATGTTTCTTAAAGAACTCTTTTGAGCATAAAAATAAGGAAATAAAACTTTCAGGAAAGATGTGCACAAAATAGGGAAGAAATTTGTGCTTCACCTTTATAAAACACTTGCGATCAAATTATGATTACAATAATGTTGTTCATATACAACGAAATTCAAGTTCTGTTTATCCTAAGCAAGTTTAATAATTATTTATTAAAACAGCTGGTTTTTTTTTTTGTTTTTTTTGTTTCTCCCTCACATTTTTTCTTATTAACAATGGAATGATTGCAACTTTATCAAATCATGTCTTTCAATATTCCAACTCGTACTATACGTACCAACGTGAAGTAACGAAAACTAAACAATCTCTATATTCACAATTGAAACTTAGTATGTTTGCGTAAGTATCACGCAAAAAGTGGTTGACCGATTGGAATGATTTTTCGCACTTGATCAGACACTGGACCAGACTGGGAAGTTATCATATCACTTTGATTCTAAAATTATTATCTTCAGACATAATCGACCATCTAATTATCAATTGAATCCAATGACGGTGGTAACGACAATGGAAAATTTAGAAGTAAAGCACGAGGCAACCCACACTACAACATTGTTTGACGGGTTGTCTACCTCCAAGGGGTCAAATCTCGCACGACTATAAATTCATTAACAACGGCTATATTAGGTAACACGGCCCTAACACACCTAGGGAGGGGTAGGGGTAGGAACGGGAGACATATAAAAAGAATAGAAAACGTCTGATATTAGTGTCGAATCCAAAATTCTGAGGATTGCTGAGATGAAAAGTAACACTCCCGATGCCGTTTAAGTCCAAGTTCAGCCCCATCGGCATGGGGCGCACAGTGCGACCGATTCTAAAAAAAGCTGGCCAAAAGTAAAAAATAATAATAAATATTAAGGGATATTTTTCATGTTGGGTTGGTTACAGTACATATGTAAGGGTCAGAAATTACTTGTGAAAAGTGTTTATTTCCTTTTATCTATCCCAGAATAGGAGTCGCAAAGCTACCTTTGTTCGATTGGCATCGAGATTACGTTACTGAGGCAGTAAACGACGCATGTGTTGAATGTTGTATAAAAACTTTAGATTGAAGCAGATCATAACCAAATAAAATGGAATCAACGTCTGAAAGTACGTAGAATATATAAAAAAAGTTACGAAATAATAATAATTTATCAAATATAAATTATTAGTGAAACAATAATTGTTATTGACTTTTATAAATTGAAAGCGTTAAAATACGATATGTTGTCATAAAAAAATTATGTTGTTCCGTTTTGTTCCGCTGTCAGACTTATTGTAAGTTAAGAATCAAATGTATGTTCGTCAATATAAAAGAAAAAAAACCTGCCCGAAGTTGCCTCTGTTTGTTATTCAATCGTTTCAAAATGGCGGACCCAAAAATCCATTTTCCACACCGTTTGAGCTAGAGCTACGAAATTTGGCACAAAGGTGTATTATCACGAGTAGTTAGGAAAATATTATAACATGTTTTAAAAAGTCGCCATCTTGGATCCAAAATGACCGCCAAATCTATTGTTGTGCAAAGCCTAAACCGCTGGAGTTAGAAACACCAAATTACATATGAATGTACATGATCACTTATATGTTAAGAAAATATTACAAAATGTTGCGAAAGACGCCATCTTAGATCCAAAATGGAAGACCCAAACATCAACGAAATTTGTCATAAAGGTGTATCATCACGAGTAGTTTAGGTAAATATTACAATATGTTGAAAAAGTCGCCATCTTGGATTCAAAGTGGCCGCCCAAAATCCGATCAGGAATTATTTACTAAAAAAAGCATCGTATTTCAATAAAAACAATTATCATTTAAGTATATGCTGAAATGTTAAAATTTTGTTAAGGAGGGTTCAATTTTGGAACTCTGATTTCAAATTCGTAATCAGTGACCCAAAAAAACATGAACATGATATTCATCTTGATTGTAACATGATATACAGGTGTTTCACGAACAGGGTTTGTCAATAGGGGATGAATGGGGTTACATTTTGCAACTCTGACTTCAGATTCGTAATCAGCGACCAAAAAAACCCAAGTACAGATTTTGAGATCATTCATTTGCATTTTTTACTTTTGGCCAGCTTTTTTGGAATCGGCCGCACCGTGGAGCGTGACAATATATTTTACTCACCCCACACCAACGGGCGGGCAAATCAGCTAGTGTACACTAACCAGAAGTAACCTAATCAAACACATATGTCACTATACAAATGATGTTAGGAATCACATTACTACTTGTTCTTCTGCTTGTAACTTCTATGTTTACTGTTGCTGACAGCTTTTGGTAGTTATTTAATGTCTTTTACATCATCGTAAAACTTTGAATTATCAAATCGCTATTTTAAGGAAAATTATTTTCTTGGAACTATCACAGATATCATAATCCTTAAAAGAAAACTACTCCTGGCATCATAAACGGAAGAGTGCACAGGATGATGAGCAAGCGATGCAGTCAACCGATGCGGAACTGGAACTGTAATCAGTCCCATAGATTACAGGACCTCGGCGGCTCAACAGTAGAACGCTCACACTGCTTGTGCTAGGAGTCGTCGCTTCGATCCCTACTCATATCATGCGGGCTTTGTGGTGGACAAATACCGTGTACGTGGGTTTCATCGGGGTTTTCCCGTTTCCTCCCCCTGTCTTCATTCCACCAAATCATCGTCACCCATTCGGCTTGAGTCAAAGTTGTCTAAAGACCTTAAAATTAAATTCAAATACCAATACGGTACTTGCAACTGTTAATGAATGTGTTGCTCATTTTCGCGGTGTACATCGGCTACTCTGAAATATGGATGCAATCAAAGTAAAATTAAGTAGTCAAATAAGGGATAATTGACGTTCTGGAAAAGAATGTTGGAGGATATTTTACTCAAATACAGGGCTGTGCCAACTCGAATCAAAACAGCACAAGGCTAATGTAATTAAAATAATTACCGATAAATACGTTATTGCTATTTTTTAGGATATCACATTTGTTTTTCTTCTGTCTGTCTATAACAAAGCATCTTAGACGAAAACGGACAGGACTGAGCGTTTCTATATTCTAGTTTAAAATCTAAGACATTTTTACGAAATATTTTCTCCGAAACAGTTTCCATGGTAACTAGAATGAACTTCTAAATTCATCTTTATCAATCCTACTTGACACAATATATGCGACTACAATCAAAGTAAATTCAAAGAGCGGAACTCAGCTCGATTTGAACGAAATATTTCATCTTTCGAGAGCGGAAAAAGAGAACACTATTTTAGAGCCGATAGGCCGCGTTGCCTCATTAGTTAGAGATCTCACACCTGGTGCTTGGTGTCGTGAGTTCAAAATAAACCGTGTACGTGGGTTCTCAGGGTTCACCAGTTTTCTCCCACTTTCTTCATTCCACCAATCATCCCATCATCATCTATCCGGCCAGAGTTGCCTAAAGAGTTTAAAAATTAAATTCACATGAAACATTTTAGAGCGGGTTTTTAGCGGAGAAGAGATGAGAAATTTTTCCCTCCAAAAAAGTACGGATATATGATAGTTCTTTTCGATGGGAACGTAGACATGAGTTTTTATAAGTGAATTTTCATCTTTTCAGAAAACGTTCATCTTTTGAGCATGAAAGGACGCAATAAATGGTTGAAAATGGAAAAAAATGCAGAAGGGAGCATTTATTCATAAGTAGTAAGAAAGGAAACTAATGTACTTATGAATAAAAAGGAGTGAAAAAAACTCTGTGTGATTTGAACCCGCTACCTTCCGGCCAATTATCCAACGCCTTATCCCCTCAACCAACCGGCCAAATGTGAGAGTCTTTTAAATAGTTTCTTATATCTCGTCAGGTAGGCCTATTTAAGAACATCCAAAGATTTTTGCTACATATATAAATCCTGACGTTTTCTGGTATGGTTTTGTCAGTCAGAAAAGTTTTCAAGTTTTCTGTTGACACTTTTAACTAAACGCGATATATTTCACGGTATTGCTTCGTTTTTTCAATAACCTTCGCGATTACAAATGGCGGAGAACAAACTTGACTAGCTGCCATGATGC
>JAGDQP010026635.1:0-10425 GCA_022664845.1 Lepisma saccharinum
TTAGAATATGCGATTTTAAAAATTAAAGGGGACAAAAAGGGACTATCATTGAATGGTTTGAATCAACTGTTAGTATACGCGGATGATGTAGATTTAATAGGGGACGATATAGATGCACTACAAAGCAACACCGATGTCTTAGTAGAAGCGTGCGATGAGATAGGTCTGCAGGTAAACATAGATAAAACAAAATACATGATAACAAGCCGAAGCACAGGGAATGAAGGAATTAAGAACATAAGAATTAGGGATGAGGTCATAGAGAAAGTAAACAAATTTAAATACTTGGGAGCATACGTAACAAGCAAAAATGAGGTCACGGAAGAAATAAAAAGTCACTTAGTATCGGTTAACGCATGTTTATATTCAGTTCAAAAACTTCTAACATCGCGATTAATATAAAGGAAATTGAAATTAAAAATATGCAGAACGGTTATTCTGCCGGTAATACTTTACGGTTGCGAAAGTTGGAGTACGACCCTAGCAGATGAACATCAATTACGTGTATTTGAAAATAAGGTTTTTAGAAAGGAATATGGGCCAAAAGGGGACGAGATGACTGGAGAGTGGAGGATACTGCATAATGAAGAACTCCACGGACTGTACGATTCACCAGATGTAAAAACAATGAAATCGCGACGACTAAGGTGGGCAGGCCATGTAGCTCGGATGGGGGAAAAACGAAGATTACATTCTATCCTGTTTGGAAGGCCGGGTGGAAAGAGGCCATTGGGAAAACCGAGACGTCGTTGGGAGGACAATATTAGAAGAGATCTTCGAGAAGTAGGTGTTCGTGATGAAAACTGGCTTGATACTGCCCAGGATAGAATCCAATGGCGAACGTTTGTAACTACGGCGATGAACTTGCGAGTTCCATAAGCCATAGAGTTAGTTAGTTAGAAGCATTTGCTTTGTGATGTCTCGCTATTTTCAGTGTTACCGTCAATTATTTAAATATGCATGCGTATAACCAGAGTGAAAGCAATGTGTTGCAACAAACAAATACCTTTAAATTTGAAAGAATCGCAAAAATAGTTTCATGGTAAGAGTTGAATATTTCCTAAACATTTTGCAGCCACAGAAGTGTTTTAAAACACAATCCTAAGGTTATTATGCTAATATAATAGCTCAATGGTGGGAAGGCAAACTGGTGAGTTCCATTATGGGCTTTGTTGGGCCTATTAGCGAGAAACAATATTTAAATAATTTCTAGCGTCACGTGCCGTACGCATATCTATTAAACAAAAATAAAATTTCACGGCCCGATGTTTGACTTGCAGCCTTTTAACTATGATGAAAGTAGCTCTGTTGACAAGGATGTTTTGCGCTACTTACTTGGGATAAATAGAATCTTTTGTTCACTGATTATTGTCTACTATTTGTAGCACACCCGTATGAACGTCAGTGAATAAAGGAAGATATGGGGTTTGTTTCGTCTGTTCGCCCCCCACCCTTCACCTTAGATCTCAGCAATTACAAGTCCGACAGAGTTGAGCCATACACCGTTAGATTTGTCATGATCACAAGCGGTAGAGAAAATTATGACTTTGACTCAAAAGCTGACAGATCCTTTTCATTCACTTAGTTTTCTCCATTTTTCCTATGTATTTTCACATGGCATGTTTACCTCTCCCCCCCTCCCTTGGATCTCAGTAACTACCAGCCACAGAAAGATGATCTATACACCGTTGGATTCTTCATGGTCTGAAATGGTGGGGAAAATTATCTGTTTGACTCTAAAACTGGCATGTCTATCTCTCTAATTGTAAAAAATACCAACAGATTTTGGTTTGTTTTCAACGACATCTATGATTTTCACCTAAAACTAGTTATTGAGTTTGTCTTTATACTTAGACTCTGTCAAAAGGTTCTCTTTCTACTCTTTTTAATGTATTTATTTACATTTTCGTATCTTTCCCATCAGCCGACACTGGGCCCCCAACGGTAGAAAATAACATTGTTCTTGTTTTGTTCGGAAATGAACAAGTCTCTCGTAGACATCAATACCTGTGGCAAAAGTTCATAAAAAATGCAGTTTTTTAAGCTATTTATGCGATGCATGTCTTTCCACAGTTTGGTAATAGCTTCACATGACGCTCGTACATATGATTCAGTAACATTTCATATAATCTACGCTGACGAGTAAATACCAAATATTCAAAACAGATCTCTTCACCGATGTATAGTTTATCCCTAGATGTCACTTTTCTCCGAAAACACTAAAATGTAAATATATTGAAAACAATTAACATTTTATGATAAACATTATGGTTCAGTTTATTGGAAATTAGTTGCACTATAACCTATTCAAGGGAAAACGTTGAATTACATGTGACCCTGTACACTGTAAAAAGAGGAAACACGAAATGGATTAAAGCTACTCCGCTTTATGGAGAAATAAAAGTCGAAAATTAGCGTTTTGTTGTATTTACTCTTAAACGTGGATATAGTGTAAGCCTTTTAGTGGAAAGATTGGTAAAATTAACTCCATTTTAAAGTTAAACACTTTCTTTGTAATAGCTTAACGTTAACTGAAAATGAGTTGAAACTGGCCAAAGTGATTTATCCGTGAACGTTCAACTTATTTTACGCTTAAAACTCGGTCATTTTCTAATCGAAGTGTAAGCTAAATAGGCAATTTTGAGGTTACGTACTTTTGTGGATGAAGTTTAAACCTTAGTTAGATATTCTATAATCCAGTAACAGGAGTAACGTTACTTGCTTGTCACTGTACGTCCCGCCATTTTGAGTGTTTACATTGCCTTTATATTGTGAACAGCAAACAGTTTACTGGTGGACCGAGAAATTAAGTTGGGTATAAATCTTTACACTGCAGCAAACGTATCTCTCCTTTTTTTCACGAGACATTCTTCGTAGTAAAATCAAAAACGTGTTAATAATTAACCTCCTCCACAGTAAATCCATAGCTCGCTCGGAAAGGTACAGTAACCAAGTGCCTTCGTAGCGAAGTGGTTAGAGCGTCTGACCAGTGTGCTTGTGGACTCTGGATCGAAACCCAACCACTTCAACTACTTTTTTTTATTTTTTATTTTAAAGGAATATTTCCTTCTATTCTTTTCTACTTTTAAAAAATGCTCGGATTGAATGAAATACGTTGGAACACTCATATATATGTAATGTATACACGCATTTTGAAATTTTACGGAAAGTAAAACGTTCAACCGAAAACTGGCTGAATGTAGGTTAATCCAAAAAGTGGAGGCAGCTCAGCTGCCTCCATTTTTTGGATGAACGTTGTGTCTCCTATTTTTACAGTGTATATTCTGTAGATATATTTTTTTTCCGGAAATATGTTTGAGGTTATGTGAAACAAATACTAGTTTATTTTATTCTCAAAGTAAGAATTTGAGGATGATCATTGGAACTATTGAAAACGATATTGTCAGATGAGTATTTTATTTTTTGATTCTATAAAATGGTGTATTCGGTTATTCGTCACATAAATATTTTGAAACTGTTGTTAAGGTTGAAACAACCAAATATATTATGAGAATAAGCGTTTATCGGAAAATATTGAATCTTAGAGAAAATTGTATACATAATAAAACAGTTCATCAGAATGATTGTGGTGTTAAGTATCTTTATTTGTATATGAATTATAATTATAGAATTGTGGACTGAACTAAAGCTATTACCCCGCAGCAAAAGTAGTCTTGAGAATCTCGGTCATCTCCAGATTAGTTTGTCTATAGTGTCAATCGGCATCGTACACCGATGGTGGGCTCAGTGAGCGGGATTCAGTGAGCAACAATCTCAGAGAGCAGGACTTAGTAATTAGTTTTGCCACGAGTTAGAGAAAATCGCTATAGTACACGAGACGGGCAGAGCTCTAGTAATGCAAAGTATACATCTTTTCGAGACGAGATACTCTCTGGAGAAGTTATTTCCGAGACGAAACAGCCTAAATTTCGTCTCGTCGGCAACACTATCAGTAACCAACAAGGCTTAGTGAGCAAAAATCGGATGGATGAATTAGTTTCAAACTGATGTAAATTTCTCTACGATTTTCATTTAAGAGGCAAATAAAAACTGTAGCACGAAATTTGGCTCATTGTGCAAAACACCTGTATGGCTGTTGCAAGGGTATCTGATTGATGTTTGAAAGTAAGAAGAAAATTATTATTGGTTGAAGTGTTTCTGTAACCACCAATGAGATTGCAATGGACAGTAGATGTTCTACAATGAGGTTGCTATTTGTTACCGAAAGAGCTGCGGGGAATTAATCCCCAAAGCATACACTTACGTAAAATACTGGCCCTAAATACACTGGTTTGCCCACCCTACATGAAAACAGATAAGTGAGGTACCAGAGAATATTCCTCCTTTCCCTCTACAAATAACGTCCTGTCTACAATACCACTATTATATTTGAGTTATTTACGTAGTACTTAAAATTCAAAAAGTTTCAGAAGTACGCTGGAAATGATTATATTTGCCTACGAAGGACAGCCATACTTTGAACTACCGAAACTGAAATATGACAATCCATCCCTCCTTTCGTACACTCTTAATCTATTTGTCTGTTGGAAATTTACATTCTCTATTATGTAAAAGCAAAATTATATATGTATGTTTATGTATGTGTGTCCGTTATACAAATCGATATTACTAGTTCCATCTTCACTAAATTTTGCTTACATCATCTACTTTAGAAGACCGATGGTTGTCTCATCTCAACACTAGTGGATTCACTTACAAACTATAATCTATGGGAAAACTTGTGACAATGAGTGTCATATTCAAATATACTTTTTATTTACGCTTCTCTGTGTGATTATATCATTTTATTTTTTGGAAAATACTGTATGCACTTCGTTTTATATACAAATTCAGAGAAAGTAGTTCATTTTTATAGACTGCCCGAAGTGTGGGACCATGAAATGCATTAATTCCCAAACACTCCAATTTTCCGGAGCAACGGACAAATTTGGGAGATGCTAAAATTCAGGCATCAAATTCAGAAGACGAAATCAGAAGCGATTTTTACAAAACAAAATTGAGAGGAAGTTTGGAAAACGAGAAACTACGTCAAAGGAGAGAATAGGGAACAGATGCAGTCGTGCAAAATGGTGGAGACTAAACTGATTAGCGTTCTGGAATTCGTGGTTTTCTTCATTCGTGGTTAGTGCTTGTATGGAATGGTATGAACACCGACAGAATTACTGCACCAGCCTAATATTTCTTTCATTCACCTAATTGATCATTAAGTGATATGATCCGTACGTATGAAATTTCTCTCTACATGTCAATGGTTTAGTTTTACGTAAAAATTCTCCACTAGAACAGATTACTTCACCCAACAAAGACATTCACGGAACATAACGGGGGCATAACCTTCTCATTCATTCAGCAATTGTTTCTATAAACTGGTTTGTTATTACCTATCTAGACTCATTACCTCTCTATAGACTGATTTATCTTCAATTTCGTTTTGACCGTTATTGCATTTTTATGTCTACGTGGAAAAACAAATTGGCATGTGCATGGTCTTATGGTTCCAAACAAGAGGTCAAGCTCTGTCAATCACGTGTCCATTTTCGTAAATTTATGTGACGATAATCCATTATTCCTGGGACAGATTTGAGCTCAAAACTATTTGACAAAGTGCGAATGATTTATATACAATCGAATTATAATATTTATTATGTAAATGTGTGTAATTATTTTCTTTTAGTCTGTAAATCAGAGGCCAAAATTAGTGTTTGTTTAATATAGTATGTAAGGTAGGCAGCTGTGTCCGCATTTTCTAGTAATCTTTCTAGTTATATCATATTTGTTTGTTCCGTGTGAGATATAAGATCAATCAAGAGGAAATGTTTCAAAGTAGCACCGACTGTACCACATATCTATCTCATTGAATTTTTCAACATCTCGATCACTGATCATTTGTCTTAGTAAGCTTGTTCTCATTTTATTGAAACCTTTCTATTTTCATCCAGAATTTTGATTGACGTGAATGAATCATTCTTTTGTTAGAAACGCAGACGTCACAATTAGTTCCTTTCCTGGAAAAAAATCAAAGTTTCTGCTAATCGAGGCGTTATAGAAGCATGTAACTAAGAAAATGCAGATGATCATTAAAAATGTTTCGATTTTGTTTTGTTTTGTCCGTCTTAGCCATTAATCATACTTTTAAAAAATTCTAAAAATTATAATCAGTACCGTGTTAAATTGCTTGTGTATTCCATATTCAAATCTGTCTGGCCCACTGAAAAGATGAAGAATCCAAGTTACTGATATTTTGTTCAATCAAGCTAATTTAGAATATAATAAAGTATACTATTTGCGTTTCCTGTGTCTATTAAAACTTCTCATGATTGTTTGAAATGTTTATGTGCTTCAAGGTTTTGTTTTTTTACTGTGTGAATCTATCTTCGAATTATTTTTTTCTGTTGATAAAAAATAATGGTATCGATCCAATAGTAGTTGTTTTGGCAGCTAGAGGGAGACACAGATCAAATGGAATAAGTTCCGCATTCATATCTATTTTGATTTGCAATTAGATGTTTTAAACTTATCAGTTGTAAACTCCAGCTTGGTCATTGGTAGACCAGCCGTCAAACTCACCTAGTGACTTCATCTCTAGTGAGACTTTATTGTATTGTTATGCTTTGTTTTATTTATTTCTTGTTGGTTAAGATCGAAATTAAGTTTTGTTTCCATTCTATAGAATATAATACATCCCATTTAAAGGCTATTCACATTCTCTGAATTAAAAAAAAAAAATACTTGTTTGCTTCTTATAGGGTTGCATGTGCTAGAGTAGTTATTCTGGACTGAGATTTTGCTGTATTTAGCAATTTATTAATTATAGTTTTAATGACAAGTGATACGTAGCGCATTAATTCTATTGAGTCGTTTTGGAATTAAATATATACCGGATTTCAGAAAAAATTGGCCATATGAATTTCGAAACCTTCAACTGTGATATGAATAAGTTTATGGAGTTCCAGATTAAGAATTCAGTTTTCTACAATATTTCTATTGTTGGAAAGCACGATGATTGAGTGGACAAATACCGTGCGAAACAAGAAAGTACAATGAAATCACTATCCCACATGGCAGCGTATAAAAATATTGTAACTTGTTACCTATCATTTCAATTTATAAAATTTGCTCTTTTATTCGGTGTGAATATGATTGTGATGAAACTAATACCATAGTTTTAAACGATTAATGAAACGATAAACAGTTTTAAATTTCTCTAGAACTTGTGACAGCTAGCGACAATTTCTGTTTTGCGGGGAAATGTGGAAGTTTATGGTCAAGAAGCAGTCGTTCGCTGCCACTGCTCCTAAACAGCAATAAATCTTTCCTCCGTCAGCTTGGGGCGTTATAGTCTGAACAATTAGTACTCGCGGAATATTCTCCTCTTTGCCTCCTGAAAAGGGTTGGGGTTGGGAAGATAGCTTTGACATCTGCAGAGAAAAAAGAAACAAAGTTGAACCATTTGTATATTCAAGAACAATTCGTTCGAGATCAGGTTCAATTGTTTTTTCTTCCTGCATCTCACATGCCTCTTATGAAGTCAAATTTATGTAATTACTTTGCTACAATTCCCTTCAGTTTTCCTGTATTTCTGTCGTATGATAACTCGAACTCTGTTGTGCCTACCTTGAAGCTGTTTCTATAGAATTCTATTGCCAGAAAATCCTTATCTTCAAAATCATCAGGCAAATATTCTTCTTCAAAGTACTAGTTGCTAGTTTCTGTCTTCATAGCCGATGATACAGAAGAGCATCATCCCTTCTTGTAAACTATATAACAGAAAAGCCACGACTTACATAGATCTTACAAAAAAAAGTAGATGAAAATGTCAGGAATGTTGTGGAATAAGGACGACAATTTGTAGTTCAAGAATTTATGTAGTACCTTGGGTATACATGACTGTTTCTTTTAGTAGGTTATTTGGTGTAGCATACTTCTTCCTTAGCCGCGATATGAGAATGGGAAATACACGCTACAATCCTTCATGTGGGTTTGAAAGTTGTAACACTAAGTTAGTTTGCACTTTGCAGAGCATGATTGAAATAGCAGTCGCTAGATGCTACACCAGTAGAGAAAAAGTAAAGCGAATTTATTATCTAAGTTTTAGGTCCCTTGATAGCGAAGCTATAGCTAAAAAGGACTTTATAATTCATCTCTATCCGTGCCCAGAAATTAAATCCCAGGCATTACAGGGGCAGAGAGGTGTCGTTGGGAAGGTTTTGTCTAAACTAGCTCAGAGCCCCTGGAACCTTCCTGATTGATGAAGTGGCTCGGTGTTGCCAGCCCATTTTCTAAACATTTCTTCAAAATTAATTGTTCAAATTGCTTTCATTCAGTTAGACTTAGCTGCGCTAAACTTGGCATAAACATTTTACACAATATAAAAACAGTGAGAGGGCCTACGTTGCCAAGCAACTCTCTTTTGAGAGTTGTCAGCCTATTTCCTATAAAATAATCTTTTTTAATAGCTTCCATTATATTAACCATAGCAGCACAAAACTTGTCATAAATATTGTTTGGCACGATACGAACTATTGAACATACTGCGGATATTCCCGTTCCCCAGGAGCTCCGTTGTCAGTGTTGCCAGCTAATGCCAAAATGTATCTAATGAACCGTGATATATGTTTGAAGTGTCGTTGGAAAAGTCTTAGCTAGACAAGAAGTCAAAGAGAAGGTGAATGGGCGAAGATATGCATCCGGGAAGGCCGTGCACCCAACTACTTATATCAAAATTTATTTATAGTACAAAATAATTGGTTTTCTAAGGGAAAAGGGTAAATGAAACAGCGAAGAATTGTGTGTAGGGCCTATATACAAATGTAAGTTTTGTAAGGAGTTGCGAGTTTGCCCTCGACTACTTACATGAAATTTCCCTAATAGCTGAATGTAAGCTTTTCTAGAAGAGTAAGAGTAAAATATAATAGCAAACCGTTGAGATTACCCAGGAACCGCGTATCAAGGGACCGGAGCCTTTGCGATTGTTGGTTGAATATCAGCTCTTACTTGTTTATTATAATATCGCATTGTTACCATTATTAGTAGTTGTAATATAATTTATTTTAATATTGTTGCTAGTGCTCTTATCAACATGCACGGCAGTGCATGAACCAAGTTCTTCACGTCAGAAAAAGTCAGCACTGCCAGAAGCATGTTATACAGGAACAAGAGTTTATGGCAAATGGACGATTTGGGGGCCCCGTAAGAAAAAAAGATAGGAATATGAGCTTTTGCCGTTAAGGAGATATGGTAAATATGTGCAGATGTACAAAATTTCATATTCGTATCTCAAACTATGTTCTAGTTGTGGACCTCTGAAATTGCAGCGAGGCCATCTTGGAATTCTAGGGGCAGCGCCCCAAAACGAGGCCATCTTGGAATTCTGGGGGCAGCGCCCCAATGAGGCGAAGCGAGTATATACATTACACAAGTGTAAAAAGCTGCGAAATACGAGCAAAAGCACCAGGGGTGCAAACTGTCCAGTCAACTCCTTCAACCTTAAAAAGTGGTGAAATGGAATATGGATGAGCCTAGTTCCTCGCGCCAACTTCTAATACTCCTGCGTGTCCCACCAAGTTTTACTCGTCACAAACGTTAGCGCTGCCAGGAGCATGTTATACAGGCAGAATGTGGAAGTTTCCCCATTCGGACGCAGCGCTCTGGAGTATGAGGGAATATCTGCATGATGTGGCGCAGTGCACTGCAGATTCTGGTTGTGATAAAAAGACGCAGTTCCTCCAAACTCCTCAAGTTCGATGCGCGGCGTGCCGTGGGATTCTTGGCGCAGCGACGCGAGCGAATCGAGGGGAGTATCAACACGTACGGCAGTGCATGCAGCCGAGTTCCGCAAAAACTTTTTCCACACCATTCGAGCTATAGAAACGAAATTTGGTATGAAGGTGTACCATCACAAGTCGGTAACGGCAATGTAAGAAAACTTTTTAAAAATCGCTTTCTTTAATTCAACATAGCAGCCCAAATACCATTTTCCAAACCACTGAAGCTAGAGAAACGAAATTTGGTATGAAAGTGTAACATCACGAAAATGTTTCAATAAATGGATCAAACCACCGCTATGAGCGTGCAGCCCCCGAGGCGATATGGGAAAAGGCCTGCACAGCATGGGGCACTGTCCCCAGAAAGTCTCATCACAATAAATGGGGCGTAGCCCTAAAAATTTGAGGTTGGGGCGCACACGGAATTCTGGGGCAGAACACCCAGCGAGGCGAACCCAGTATATATATACACGTATAAAAAGCTGTGGAATCCGAGCAAAACACCGATGATGTTCGAGCCTTAGGGTTGGTGGTGGTGGATTTTAGGGCCGCCAGCAGGAAGCAAATTTGCTGTATCATCACAAGTAGGTTACAATAAATATGGCAAAGCTTCCGTATGTTTCAATAAATATCTCATTCC
>JAGDQP010026635.1:13725-25730 GCA_022664845.1 Lepisma saccharinum
TCATTGACCGAGAATTCTTTGTCCTCTCAGGTTAGTAATGTAGAGTGTTTGACTCACTGCATCCTGAGTTGTAGTTCCGGGCTGACTTTTTTCTGTATCTCATGTGTTATTACACCTTTCAAAACTTTCCACTTTTGCAACTGTGAGGTAGAAGTATGTGATATTATAATCTAAGAGAAAACAATAACATTTTTATTTTAGATGACACGAAACTGATAAGTAAGTTGATCCAAAATTGCCGATGCCATAAAATAGAAAGTGCCTTTTCTAACTGACCGTCAGTTTACTACTTTATACGTCCACAAATATCGCAAAATTGATAAGCCTCAAAAGCACTCGCAAATAGTTGCACCGTGGGTTCATAGTCAGAATACATCTGGAAATTCTTCAAAGCGAAACCACCATCAGCGCCTTCCATTCCATCACGTGGCTGGTGGAATGTTTCAATCTGGAGCTTTATTTCAATAAAATTCTCCAGATTTTACGTAGTCACTATTTTCGTTCTATGATACATTATAGAAGAGAATTCGCTTGTAGAAGTGCAATGCGTACCATCGATGAGAAACTCCAACTTTTACTAGGAAATTTCAAAAAGAAAGGTAGATTCTTCTTGGAAGCTCTTCCATATGGATCTGTGCAATTAAAGAAGAACAGCGACTATTACTACCAAACACAAGGACAACTAAACATTACAAAAATCCAGAAATGTTATTTGGTAGTGTATGTTGACGACCATACAAGTCTCCATGTAGAAGAAGTGGCAAAATTTGGAACAACACAATGCTTCCAAAACTAATACGGTTTTTCAAGCAATGCATGTTACCTGAAATTGTAGATCCTATGTTTCCCCGTAATCTGCGGTGCAGAGAACCAGACTTTATTCTACGGGCGCAGAAAGCAAGGGAAAATAAATCGAAAGAGAGAAGAAATCCTAAACAACTTTTATCACCAGCAAAAACAGCACGAAAAGAGGATCAAATCCACTAAATCGAGTAGATTTATGGACATGGATGGAACTATATAATTTTTTATTTATTTGAGCATAAGTGAGAATCTACACTAGTTTATTTTTGTGTTCAAGTACGGTTTTGTTGTTCACTGAATGGATCATAATAAGTGTAATTTCTGTAATTGTACACCTACACAGAAAAAAAATGATTTGTTTAGAAGAACCAAAATAGTTTGGTTGAGTTTGTTTGGTAATTTATTTGTTTCCTACAACAAAATTTTGGTTAAAAAAATACTGCGTAGTCACGTTGTTTTATTTCTATATTCCATTGATTGGAATTACATACATAAAAATTCTGAGTTTGCTTGAAATCAGAGAAGTCGATTAGGCTCCAAGAAGAGAATTTAACGCCACTTTCAGTATGTAAAATGGGTTCCTATTTGGTATTTTTTTCTTCGAAAACCGTTATAGATATAAAAATTTAACGATTTTTTTTTAAAAACACACACACTTTATTAAGATGCACTTAAAAGTAAAAAATGATAAATTGACTTAAACTTATGAATCAGAAGATAAAAGCGTGAGTGCTCCTAGATATTATGATCTTATGATAAGGTGAGCAAGAGCACCCACTCTTTTATTTTCCGATTCATATGGTTAATTTAATTTTTTTTTTTTACTTTTTAGTACATCTTAAAAAAGCATGTTTTTTTAAATATATATATATAATTATTTTTATGTATAGTAGATGAATATTAAACTTCCTGCGAGATAGACAACCAAAACTTCACACAATAGTTGCGACGTTCCGTTTAATTTCGGATAATTCCCAATTATTTTTCTTAATTAATTACAGTTAACTAGATTATTATGTCGTATATCTAATGATTGAATATTGTATTGTCATTGGAAGCAAGCGAGTTTACAAAATTTCGAAGAAATCGGATGATGGAAGGTGATTAAAAATTAATTACAAAATTCGTACCAGAGATGAAACATGATTACAGAGCAAGTTAATATAAAGTGTGTAATAATAATGATGAAAATAAAAGTTTGGAGACTTATAATGAGGAATCAAAATCAGTTGAAACACTTATAATTCGATGGAAAGTATTTTAGATTCGAATAATAGTTTTTCAATATATTTGAAAAGCTCCCCCCCTCCCATTTGATGGCGTCCAGAAATGTTGGGGGTCATATCATCCTATGAGTTTTTGTACCATTAATGAGTACTATACATTGACAAAATAAGATCGAAATCCTTGAAGCCGTTCTCGAGATATTGAAATCGACCAATCACAGAACTACCCTTTCCTGTGATCAACGAATCAACGAAAATAAAAAGAACCGTTTAATTGAAATCGAACGAGCCGTTTAGGCTCCACGTCAAGTGACACTACACTGACACACACACACACACACACAGAGAGAGAGAGAGAGAGAGAGAGAGAATCGCGAAACCTACTTTCTTGGTGTCCATGAAACGTGAAGATCCGCCGAAATCTCCATGTCGAATTTTTTCACGATCACATACTTTCCTTCTATATACATGAAGCGAGAAAGTAAAAATGGACTAAAAAAGCCAAGTTAGAACATTGCAATCGGAGTGAGAAATGTTACACGAATACATAAAAAATAATGGAAAAATGTTTGAGGGGGACGCCTCCCCCTCTGAAACATCCAAAATGAAGACCTTTTGATTTTTGTACAGGTTGGCACATGAAGATTGCGATATAATGGAACATGTATATTTGCATACCTGCAGAAAACAGCGTTTGAGGAGAAACAAAACTACAAAAAAAATGTAGTTTGGTCCAAGATGAACGAAAACGAAAGCGAGACGAAGGGGGTTTCCCCATCAAACCCGTTTCGCAGATATGCAAATATACATGTTGCATTATTTTTTATGTAGTTTATTATTGTTTATTATTCGAAGTGTTTTCACACTGCATTCTGTTCTTCCGTTTTTGTAGTTTTCGACGTTCCGAGGAGGAGGGGGTGGTCCCATAAAACGTTTCTCCGTAAAAACGGTCAAATACGTTTTCATTATTTTCGACACGTGTACCATTTTCACACAAATCGGAGTGCAACACTTGGCGAACCTTCCTTGTAAGATCTGAAGAAGAAAATATCCGTGCCTTTCCCGGTATTCAAATCTGACAGCCGGTGATCCTTTTTTCTTTTTTTACCTGCAGTTAGCTCCGAAGGGTAAAGTTTATTTTCGATCACGCTTGCAACATCGTAAATTAAATCTCGTTTACTTTTATTTTACTTCCTACAATAGAGACACACACACACACACACACACACACACACACACACAAATATCCAAAGCTATCTCAGAATTCTATTCGTGCCCTCTCACTCGCAGCGCCATTTGCTATACAAAGATGGTCAGTCGGCTTCGGCTATTGGGGAAAGAAAGAAAGGAAATGACAGCTCTAAGTTTGTGGGCTAGCACAGACACACTGCAATACAATGTTCCCGCTCAATGCTGATAAGATAGGACATAATTAGTGCCCTCCTACCAACATGTAGATAGAAAGGAGAACGCCACTTCTATGATAGGAGTCTCATGCTTTGCACATCACCAGCAATGAGACAAGCAAAATTCTTGCGATTTCGTGAAGTACGTTGGCTTGGAATCCCCCGCCTTGCGTCTAGAAGTTCTGACTGTGACCTAAAGAGGCGCTGGGAATTCCCACGGTCGAAGAGCTATCTATTGGCAGAGAATTGAAGTTTCAACCACTGACTCCGGCTTAAACCTCATTTGCAGAGCAAATCAGTGGTGTGGTCAAGCAGTGACATATTCTTCGCTAGGCTTTCTAAAAGGGGAACAAATGTGGTAGTCACGTGAATTTTTCCGGTATGAAACTTTAGCGCGACGTTTCGATACGCTGGTCGCTGAGGCCCGATTCCTAAAAAAAACTTCATACATGTTTAACCAGTAATAAGGTCTACCAACCCTCTTCTTTCTATCCACCTCATTTCAATTAATCTCCCTAAAGTTCTAGAATCCGTCCCGGGGAGACTGGGTACATTTTTGTGCACTGTACGACCTCATTTTAAAAGTTGTTTGGGGTATCCAACCTGACAACTCAGGAGGAATACTCAGGCAACTACTATAAACTACCAAATGCTTCACCTGACCGCGATAAAAATGATAAACTTTCTCTGATCGCATCGTTTATGCTGAATGGCCATACTTGATGAGATTACTATAAAATACGTACATTCTCTTGTTTGAGCTCAAATCTACATAATTGGACCTTTCAGCTGCAAATTTTCCAATGATTGGTTTACCCTTATACCATGGGCGGCCATATTAGCCAGCTACCGGATTTCTAAATTCACAAAATCAGAGTAAAAGGTTCTTTTGTACTATCACGACGATTTTCGGTAATCTTCCCATCCTCTTGCATTCTTTTTTTTAATGGAATCATTATCGGTATAGAAAATCATTTGGTCATTTCTTTCATACATGCAACAGGATGCATGTATTTATGTATCAGATTTGCACCATTTACCTTCTTCCTTTTACTCTCGCATTTTAATCAATTCAATCAAAACATCATCCACATCCATTCCTTTGATATGTTTCATCTCACTTGGATCCTTCTCAAATTTCCCTTGGGATCTTGAGCATTTTTTCTAAGCATGCAACTTAGCTCAACCTGCATTGTTGTAAAATTCTAATAGCAAAGAAGAGTGAATACTTAATTAGTCCTTCAGCTCTATTCCCAAGAGTATGTGATTTTCGGTCGAGGAAGAACTCACCTGATGTTGAACTTTTGAACTCTACTCCTGAAGGTTTTCAGTGTTTTAAAACGTTGTACTCACTTAAATGAGACGAATGTCTGGATGGTGAGTAGCATATAGACTCTGACTATTACTTCCGTCATGCACTGTCCTAGAAGTTGTGCGCTTCTCCACCAACAAGACTCTCATTTATAAAAAATCCATTTAACTATTAAATATGAGGTAGACATAAACGTAATGGGACAAAGTATGGAGGAATGAAAAAGGTACCACCACCATCAACTAGACAATAACACTAAATGAAGCAGATATTCACCACACGATGAAAAAACCCCCTTCCATGATTGGTAGACTCGTAGATATTATGATGGTTAAATATAAGTGGTTAATATTTAAAAAGTCGAAGAAGGTCACCTGCATTTAGGCCGTCAATAATGTTTTCGCACTCACGGAAAAGGGTGGATGAATTTCTCAGCAATTCGGTAACTGGTGATGAAAAATGGATCATCCATGATAATGTTGCAATAAAATGAGATTCAAGCAAAGGAGAAGCTCTGCAAATTATATCTATTCAAATTGTCTTGTGTTGTAGATGGTCTTACAGGAAAACCATACATCAAGGCTTGCTGTCACATTATCTATATTAATGATATTTTGCTGTGATAATATCTTTGAACGTAACAATCATTGGAAGGTCTCTCATCACATGAGGAACCTTTAAACAGTGCTGTGTGTCTATTACTGGCTTCTGTTTCAATACTTTGTGACTATACCGATACTCTCTTACCAACCTTATTAACTTTGGAGAAAGAGAAAATAACTGTGGAAAACACAAATATACGAACAGGAAGAGAGCTAATTGGCAGCGGAATTAGGTGTGGTATTGCTTCAACCAAACTCGTGTGGAATCTCTCTCTTAAGGGAGACGTTCTATTAACTGTACGCGACAGTGAACATTGTTTGTATTCCAATTTTCTTGAACCTGTAAGCGTGAAAATCGTGTGTAGCTAACGTTTTTGCCTTTGAGTACTCAAAGTTTGCAATATATATATATATAAAGAATACTTCTGCTCTGAGGTGAATTTCCAAAACATCATTCCAATGAATTGTAATTTGGGTAGGAAACTTAGTAATGAGAAGAGTATGTGTTTGAGAAAGAAAGAGAGAGAGAGAGAGGATGGCAAACCAACATTAACAAAATACCTTGAGATTCCTAAATCTGAAATTAGACCTAATTAAGGCACTTAATGTGTCTCCTGAATATTATAGCTTGCTAACGGTGCCATAGCAAAGAGAAATTAAGGAGGTCGACGTTGCAAACGGAAATTAACAAGAAATTAAAAGCAAGGTAAACGACGAGGGTAAGTCAGAAGTCTCTGTAATCATAATATATTTCTCTATGCTTAGTAAAGTTCTTCTGTCTTACGATTCCAAACTTTTGTTGAGAAATTGTTCCAATGGACTTAACAATGAACCATAGGCATGGGATATGGTGTTCATTTCACACGGTTAGCTACAATATTTAATAATGGGATTAGGAACGTAATACACATTCATAGTAACGATTAAAATGCTCCAAGTACCACTAAAGGAATTGAAGTTTATACGTTCAAATTCAGTTTTGTTTATATATTTTAATTGAAGGCGTCAATGAATCTTATATTCAGTGACGTAGGTAAGACTTGACATTAGTGGTAAAAGGACACATATATGTTAAAGTTTCCAGTAAACGTTTAAGTTAAATACGTTCTTTATTTTCTGCTTTAAAAATGTGATGTAATGTACAGGGTACCCAATATAGCTCAGAAACCAATATAACCTATTCGCTGTATTCGATATAATAAGTGCTAAATCCGGTAGATGGCGGTAGTTGTGTGTGAAGAAGATATATAAATAAAGAATGATTTAAAAAAGAATCCACTAGATGTAGTTAGCAGTGTTGTGGAAAATGTTGCGTACAGAGAACTAACTAAATTCAGTTGGGTCCATGCACCTTATACGACGGGAACAGGAAGAACCATTTGGTAGCCCAGGTCCCCACAAATTTTGCATAGATTTTCGTTTTGGGATATCTTATCTAATTAGATTCCGTTATTACTTTTCCAAATTCTATTCTTCTTATACACGAAACCCAATAACGGAAACCCTGCCACCCTGTCACTCCTGGTAGTTAATTCAAGATAGAATCTGAAATATATTTTGTATTTATCTGTCTTCATATTGAATAAAATCGTCTCTGAAGTAGCAAAAATACAACTAAATACTAAACAAAATAATTCTAGAGAAGTCATTACCGTAGCTTCACATCACACAACATAACACAAATGTCAGAAGAATTTAATTTAATTTAAAAAAAACTTCTTGCAGATAAATCTTCTCAAAAATATAAGAAAGGAATTTATAGAAGCTAAGTGAATCAGAGGATATGACAATGATAGGAGAGGAAAAAAATATCACAGCAAGTTAAAATAATAACTTAGAACAAATCCAGAAGGCCAGTTACGTGCATAATAACCTCTCTGCTCATATTCAACTCAACAATATAGAGAAAAATACGGAAAGGTACAATACGTGACATGAAACAGCAAAATATATGTGAAAAAGTTTTATATACGCAAAAAAAAAGGAAAAAAATAAGACAATGATGAAATACAAGAACAGTTTCGTAGCAAGAAAGTGGATTGTTACAGCGAAGAAAGAAATAATGAAACAAAGAGAGAGAAAAAAAGTCATTTCTGTGCCTTCATTTCCGCGAAACTCGCTGACAGAAACTGTCAAGAGCATTTTGCTATTCTTGTAAGAGATGATTTTCTTGTTTATAAGAACAACAACAACACATGAGTAGTTATTTGCCACGTCCTTATTCGAGACCTCTTTTCTTCTAGTCAATTTTTATACAAGTACTTTATCTCTTCCTCTCTTACTCGCTTGAGTTACTGTTCATTTGCCATTATTTCTGTTTCTCTTCGCAGAAGTATACAAGAACAGGATAAAGAAGAAAATAAGGACATTATTATTTCAGCAACGAAGAACAAGATGATAAAAACAGAAAAGAGATTTCTTCATGAGAAACAATGGTATGGATCAATACATATATCTTGCAGGAATCTAAGTAATTCTTATAAGAGCTTCGGCAGCATGTAGGAGAAAATAGTATTGTCAATTCTACTATTGAATTTTTCACATGTTGCTGCTCTTGGAGATGTTTTTCTTATTATTATTATTAAAATGTTACATTATTGTAAGATTTTTGGCCATAAGGGGAAAAGTGTAAGTCAGATTTCAGTGTGCCTTAATAATATTAAGGCCCTATTTTAATTTTAGATTACTATGTCCGTCTCCCGATCAGTAACGGAGACTAGCGTCTCAATTAAAACAGATAGAAGGAAACGGATTTCATATTTGGGTTCAACCATTTCGATTCACTAGGCTACTTTAATCTGGTAACTATGAAAGAGAAGTGGCAGGCTCATTTCATTTTGTAAGTTTTATTTTATTCTATTATAAAAAAAATCACGATGGCGCCCGAACAGAAGGACGTTGAGATAAACTGATTTCAGATTTTAATTTAATTATCTCGATTTACTCAACTGTGTATTGATTTCGGTGACTGTAATTTCATCTGGTTAACTTTCTGTGTTTTAGGAATTCGTGATAGTATCACAATACGAATTCCAATAGGCTGTAATGGTGTCCATTGCCACTTTTGTACCTTTTTGACTACATTTATCTCTTCCTTTAATATCGTTAGTGCTTGGTCGGTAGGTATTCCAAACTAGTTTTAGTCTTGTTGAAAAATAGACAAAGATGAAAGATTTGTCTTTAGAAAAGTCCAGGTTTATGTGTAAAGAAAAGTAACATATAAAGCTAGCTATCTTCATTTGTCTTAATTCTGAGTTATAGATTTTGTTAAGTATTTTCCTATGAGCAGTTCACGGAAATTTAAGAGAGCTGTATTTTTTTCCGGATAAAAATTCTACCCAGATTTTTCTTCTCAAAGTTCATTGTTGAAGTGCTCGTTTGCAGAACAAATTCCTTAATAAAAATCTCCAAACATATGGACCAACCTGACTTCATAATCAACTACTCGGAGCTGGTCAGTGTCAATGTGTGAGGAGTATTTTATGTATATAGACAGAGAGTTGGTGTAATAGATAGCATATCAGACTGAAAACTAGAAGATCTTGGTTCAAATAAGACCGCTTTCAATTTTCCTTGTTAAATAAAATGGTTTTTATCTTGTTTCACAGCAATATTTTTTGTCGATTTTACTGCACTTCACTATTGTAGCCTTAATTATAGCGAAAAGAGCAATAATTTGTTATTTCATTTCTTTACTGTCTCAACAAATGAAAGATTTCCCACACCTCCCATTGACATCTCTAGCACCATCGCTTCTACACCATCTAATGTACACTGTAAAAAAAAAAACACTTTCTTACACTTTTAGGGCACTTTCAAAAGCAGGAATGTGTTTTAAAAGTATACCAATTGTGTAATAAAGTGTTATGAAGTGTTCGAATGTGTTCCATTATAAGTACTACATAAATCGAGCGCATTATTTGAACATAATAAAAGCACTATAATCCTAAGAACATTTTTTTTGCGCTTTCGAGCACTTTTTCAGCACTATTAAGGGAGCAGATTTATCTCACATTCTGTACATTTTTTTACACTTTTTCCAAGCTTATTACACCCCAAGAATAGCTCACATTAAATTCTTTGTCATTTTTATTTGTGCCTCCTCATTATTTTTTAAACAAAATTAAGGGGCTCAGGTAATTTATATAGTAGTAGTGTGATTTTTATGTTTATGAAGCGTTTTTCTAAATGCACAGTCTTTAAGAAGAGTTTAATATACATTATTTATCTCTTTATCGGGTAGGTTGAAGGTATAGTGTTGAGATGCCAATTTAACATAAACTGTAGGTTCCATTCTTAGAAAGTCTCAAGTTTGCTAAGGTGCTTAATCAAAATTCTACTTTAACGTTAGAACCTATTTTCCAGTTTAATAATTTAACTCTATACAAATATGCATAGGTAAACAAATTAAACTATACATCCTTCCAGTTTTTTAAAACCGTAGTTGCGCCCTAAGCTTGTCTCGTCTGGGGAATGACGTCCCTACATGAATTGAATTGAATTGTATGGCCTCTAGGCATCTAAGGCTCAGGTCAGGATAGGGGAGGGAAAAGTATAGGGGAAGGTGTCGGCCAGAGTCTATGTTGAAGATGCCATCCCGGCATTTGCCTGTTGTGACAGGAAACACTGTCAGGATGGTCGGCCGCTGGGATCGAACCCACTCTGACCTCCCGAATGCTACGCCAACGCTCTATCCCTGAGCTACGGCCGCTCCGTACGTCACTGCATCACTTTTAAGATAAGATTGACTACGAATGAAGCGCACAAGGTGCCAGTTAGGATACCACCCGATATTTACCTTCTGAGACTGTAAAAAAGCCTTTATAAAAATAATCAAAATTGCCGGCACCATGACAAACCGAGCCTTCAAATTCCAATTTGAGGCTTATTGCAGTGATTCCGCCAGACAGACCCTGTGGGGGTATCACCCTCGAAATGCTCGACCCCCCAAACTTTAACATTTTTTCAGTCAAAAATCGATAGAAAATGTGCAAAACTCTAATTATCCCAATTTTGACTTTACACCCCACCCCCAAACTGAAAATCCTTGCGGAATCTCTGTTGTATTGTCGTTGTTAAATATTTTCCTTTTTATTATGTCTGCTCAAATTAAAGTTAAGAAAGTCCGTTCGTTCGTTTCTATACAAAATTACGTTCCTTTCTATACAAAATTGGCTAAATACTCAAATCCTTTGTGTTTATTAAAGAAGAAGAAAAACATACATTTCTTTATCAACGGATTGTTTTTGTTTATCTGAAGTTCTTAAAAGCAACACATTATCTTTTGCACAGGTGTCTGTCGTCTAAATGTTGCCAGGTCTACTGTTTTAGTAGTAGATTCCTTTTCTGCACTGTCTACTAGTGTACTTTAATTTACAATGTAATTTCTGCTGGTTTTCTACAATTTTAACCAAGCAACATTGGATGGTTGCTCGACTTATATCTGACGTAAAACTGTTGAACATAACACGCCACCAGAGTAACCAGAGTAAAAATGATAGCCTTTAATGCAAGAAGTGTCGAGCTAGTTAGCTCATGACTTCCATATGATTGGAGTGACAGTTGAATAGATACATGTGATTGAATAGGGAGCAACTGTCGCATCCCTAGGGCAAGTCTATGAATACCAAAAGTAGGTGGAATTGCTAAATGACGAGGAGGAGTTATTCGCAACGACGTTAATAACGGTTTGAAGTGATTTCGACTCGAAGAAAGAAGAGGAAATAATAAATTTTTTCTTCAGGATTCTGTGTCGTAGTAAAAAAGGTACGTGGAAACTAACTTTCTATATAACTTAATTATTTTAATTAATATTTTATAAACCCAGTGTAATTATTTTATATAAGAAGATTAAGTCGGTGTGATAGAAGATGTTTTCATACAAATCAAAATGGCGACAATTTGGAACAATTCATGACACGGCAATATGTCGTAACTTTCATCACAAGTCATTTTATTTTAGCAATGTGTTCAGAACTCATGCAATATTGTATTTCACAAATGCATTTTTGATCAAAGAGACTCACATATAAACCACGCAAGAAGTAAATTAATGAGGCTTAAATTGAAAAATTAAGTGAAAGTAGGCATATAAATAAAATAATGCCTTTTGCTCATAAATCAGTTTGATCCTTTAAAAAAAATCCTTCCCTTATGAAGATTGTGTGTTAATTTCTCGTCTACAGTGCCAATATAGCAGTTTCAGGTAAAAAAAAAAATGTTCATTTAAAATACAGTTGTTTACGACATATTGCCGTGTCAAGAACGATATGCATTTCCGCAGTTGGACAAAATCGATTGAAACCAATGGTGGCCATTTCCTGTTAGCTACTTCCGGTTAGTAATTTCCATGGTGCTACATGAAAATTTTTGAAAATTAATTTATGGCCTTTAGGCATCTATCTAATGCTCAGATCGGAACAGGATAGAGGATAGTATGTGGGAAATGGTCAGCCCAGGCCTAAGTTGAAGGTACCAGCCCGTCATTTATCTGGTCTGTCTGAAAAATGCCCTGGAGAAACCTCAGTTAGGATGGTCGTCGGTTCTGGGATCAATCCCAAAATCTCCCTAATGCTAAACCAACGCTCTAACAGTGATCCACGGCCGCTCGGTAGTACAGTACTGATATTCATTGTTTTGAATATATTTAATTTAG
>JAGDQP010026636.1:0-18139 GCA_022664845.1 Lepisma saccharinum
CTCTTTGTTTTTCAACTCCAACATGAAGCCGTTGAGCACCGACAACAATGGATCCTGGGGTGCACTACGTTCGTAGGTACTCATGGCTTCTTTGTGTGGATTAGAACAAGAAACGCATTTCCATTAAACTGATTCGTCCTCTAAAATATCCGGTGGTCAACTATGGTATTCTCACTGCTGTACCAGATTGACACACACACCAGATGGTGCCATGCATCAAGTCCTACATTGTACGGATTTACCATACCCTGGCTCCTTAGTACAGAACACTGGGATTTCCTCAGGAAAAGTTAGTGAATCCACGTCTTCAGGTACTTAACTCCGGCGTGCCCTTTTACTTTGTTCCCTGGACATTTTATTGATACCAATTCTGCTCGCTCCACACTTCTACTCATGTACCCAGATATGTCCTGTAGCATAGGCGCACTTACGGACCACTTTGCCTTCCTTTCTGGAGCAACAAAATGGAGGTCTCAGGTCTCTGTTCGGTGCCCAAATATGTTCCGTGTCCCTGTTAACCCGAACAAGCCTTTCGTGGAAATCGAGTGTGAAAACGTCTTAAAGTTGAGAATCTATTGAACATGTGTGAAAATAGCACTAGTTGGTGATACATACACAAAGTGGTCCAAGGATTTGGAACTATGACCAGGAATATGAAGAATATAATGGTATGTGTTTTGAAATTCATTTTTGGTGTGAATGAAAGAAATTCCCATGTATCGGGTTTATAGATTGTGATCACAGGCAGAAGCAGCTAATTGAAGAAGGTCTCATAAATATGTGATTTATTCCATGAGTTCTTTGACATTATACTGAAAAACAGTAAAGAACTGTACAATTTCTCTTTTGAAGCGACATTGTGACGGTGTTTTTTTCTTTGAAAACACTAGTTTCGAGATGGACCTGTGTCCATAGACAGTCGTTATGACAACACATTGAAAATAGATTTATAGGTGTATTGTTCCTATAGCTAGCAAATATGATATTTTAGAACTTTGCTTTTAAGCTTTATAACAGAACCTCAAATATATATAATTGTTCGAGGCGCTTTAGGAACTCACAGAAGAGACGGTTTTATAACCAACTTGTTCATCTTATGGTATTTTGTTACTTGTACGACAGATAAATCTAAAAAATGAAAAATAACAAATATACGGTTTATTACAAGCAAGCTCAGAAACAGAAGTAATTAGCGTTAAGAAGCAGTGGATGAATTAAGAGTACCTCTTTAGAAAATTTTGTGTACTGACAAAGACCAAATTGCTTTATTGCAAATAATTAGTTGTGACAGGACTGACTGAAAGAGAAGAAAGAGACGGCTATAAATGCTTTTGAAAATTGAAAACTACATTTTGGGGGTCTATACTGTATGAGGACCGACTAATTTGATTCTTATTACGCTGTGATAAAAATATGTTTTACAACAGTAACTGTGTCTTTCTTTTTGTTTCCTCTTCTGTATCAGAAGTTCTGAAGTAGGCAGGAATTGAAAGAAGAGGTATTTATGGCCGCTAGGAGACATGCTTTGGTTTGCAGAAAAGTGTTAAATTATAAAGAGATTAGAATCGTTTCGCTGAGCGACGCCAAGTAAATTGTGGAAACATTTACAATTACATAAAGAGTTTGAACTGACCCTTTGGCTTTACTGTTTTACTAGATCTCGAATTTGAGAAGTGATTGATCAACTCAGCTTTGAATTCTGTTTGGAGTATATCTGCAAAACTTGAACGCTGCAGTATAAGATTACTGACACCAGTGGAAAAGAAAGTAGATTTTTATTCAGGTTATATTTTTAGTAGATAGTACCTTCTTGAAGAAAATTTTGTATACGATGGACTCTGCATCACATTTTAGTTAATGAAAATGAGAAATATTTATTGCGTAATTGGGATTGAAATCCGGGATTGCTTCTTTCATTTTAATTTTTAATGTTTTACGAATAATTTTGTTTATTATTATCGGAATGCTTGCCTGCAGGATTCAGATATTTGAGTGAATGGACCTGTGCATTTTGATTATTGCCTATAGAACTGAAGTCGGAATAAGGTACAGGGTGGGAGAGAATATTGGAAGGAACTTGAGTAATTCCATGAGAATACAGATTGTGTTTTGCTGTAGACTCAAACTTTGCTAAAATTTGATGTCACCGCCGGAAGTATTTAATTTCAGACGGAAGAATTGAAATAAAATGTAGTGTTTATCGTTCTAAATTGCATTTTTTCTGTGGCTAAAATTATTTTTTGTGTTCCGCAATGTGAAACGATTAATTTACCACGAAATTACAGTGACTTGTCCTGTTTGTAAATAGACTAATAGTTTTCGCTAATGGTCAGCAACAGAAATCGAACATGAAGTGTGGTAGATTTTGGCTTTTTATTTGATTGGATCGAAACTAAGAAGATTTGGGTTGAAGTACTGTGAAAGATTAATACATAGTCTCTTATTTGATGTGAAAGGCTACATTTTGTAGTCCTGAAATTAAAAATTTTGGCGGAGGTCGTGGAAAGCCAAGAATTTTAGCTAGAAATGGGGAAATATATTTCTAGTATATTTGTTATACACTTGATGTTAAATCATTCCAAATGATTGCTTTTCTCAAGAGAATGAAAATATATTGTGGCGAACACTTTAATTTTTAAAATATTAATCACCTCCACTAGCACAATGGTCTGCTATGCACAAAAGATATTAACTTATGGTTGGCCCCAAAAACTAAAAATACGCGCAGAATTCCCGCTTATTTTATTGAACCCGTTAGTAGAATACACGGTTATAATTTTGAAAATATTGATCTTGTGTCCTCGAAATAAGACCCATATGTAGATACTAAGACTATAATTTTTTCAGATTATTATATTTGTTCGACTCATTGGAAGTTACCAGGTAGAACGACCAGTTGTGAAATTAGGCCAGTTTCTTAATTAAATATTTATGGATTTTAAATTTCGTTCATTGAGCATTCACGGCTATGCATTTACTCTCCGTTATTATTTTTTTTCTAACGAGAAATTAAACTTGGCAATGGCGGTACAGGAAGCTTGGATCATTATGTATCGGTCTATTTCATAAATAATATCTGATTTGTGAATATTGTGCAGGAGCTGTAAACTAAACTTTGTAGAGTTCACTTAAAAATAATACCATTAAAACTTGAATTATAACTTGCTAGCGAAATATTCCTTATTTTTAGCCTTTAGGCATTTCAGACTCAGACCGAGATCGGGTAGGTCATTAAAAAGTTGAATTATAACTTACTACCGAAATATTGTTCGTTTATAGTTCAGTCTGAGATGGAGTAAGGCAGTATGAATTGGAGTCATAACTCCCTAGGAAAATATTATTTATTTACAGCCTTTAGGCATCTGAGACTCTGCCCGTATGGATTTTAAAATGATTACAGTATTTTACATTGTTTATTAGTGGTGGCATGAAGAAAGTATGAGAACACGTTTGTCTATAAGAAAGCTTACATGGTATAAGCTGTGTTTGACCCTAAGCTCGATAGGAACCCTATTTGAAGCGACTAATATATTTTGTTTTTAAATTTTTGCTGCTTTTAGATATCATCGTATGCTTTTTGTACACTTGTTTACCTATCAGACTGAAATAATATGGCTATGAATTGCGCGGCTTGGGTTGAAATCCTGGCCAGGACAGTGGAAGTTTTTTTAGTGTTTTTATGCCTGGCGCTTTGAGGTGCACTCAGACTTCTATCAAATTGAATACCAGAGTGTCTTTGATATTCTTGCACACCTTGCGAATGTAAAGCCGGTTAAGCATGGGACTGACTACCCCTTACTTTGTACCATAGGTCAAGATAATGTGAAGCGCTACCGCCACATCCCCCACGTCGTTCATGGCGCCTGTAAAAAGATAGCTTTCCCTTTTTGATGTTCTTTTGTGAAATAAAAAGAGATCCTCAAGCAAACTATACATGTTTTCAAAGGTAAATATATTTTTTACTGAATCACTTCTTTTGTTATGTCTTTATTGTAACTATAGCTTAAACAATATAAAGGGATGTTGCTTACATGTTTGACAGAGTTTGTATGTACTTGCATTATTTTAAAACCATACATAATTGTGTGTACTGCACCCGATTTAAAAGAAAAATTTAAGGTCTTTAGGCAATTTTGACTTAGGTCGGAACGATGATATTCAGATATATTACTTGGCAGTTACCACAAACTTTGTGGACATGCTCATGGTTTTTAATTTGTTTTGCACCTATAGTGCTCAGTAGGGATCATATTGTTTCGTGATAGAAATTGTCACTCAAAAATTGATTTCATATAATTTATTTTATATGGAAATCCCAAAGTACAAATTTATATAACTTGAAGTCGTGCCTTACCGGTATGGGTCATGTCTGTAAGATAAAAAATTAGCTTTGGTTTAGTTTATTTTGCTTATCACATTCTAAAAATCTAAAATTAAAAATATGTATGCCCCAGCCTCGCTTTGAACCCATAAGCGTTGATTTGCTGTTTGAACGTTCATTGGACAGGAGAATAACATGGAACGAAAATTAAAGCAAGAGACATATACAACATGTATCGTAAATAAGATCAACAATAAAAACAATAATAATAATTTAATATAATCACACTTAATCATAGAGAAATAATACTGCCCCAACCCAAACACATGTGTCCGATTGTTATTAGTTTGGTAAGACATTTACTTGCAACGCCGACCGCCGATAGTTTAACAAATGCAAGTCGATAACTAACTTTTTTGTACTGGACGGAAATAACCCAAACGCCAGTGTTACTTTAAACAAATCCTGCGGCATTATAGCTACACAACATTTAACATTAGTTATTATTTTTTGTAACAGCCGCAAAATCAAATAATTTTGGCCTCCATACCTATAGTACATGTGTGTGAGTGTGTGAGAGAGAGAAAGATTTCTTTTAAATTTTGGACCCCATATTTTTTGTGAATGTATATGACATAATAATATCTGAGAAGCATTGAGAGAACTTTCTAAAGTATAGAAACACTATTATTTCTAAATTAAAGAATCTTGACTGACTTATTTCCCTTAAAATATAACTTTAAATAATTGAAAATTTCTCCAAGAGGGTGTAAGGGAGTGAAAATTTTATCTCACCATAGTCTAATATGTTATTGTACACGCTTTGAAACGTATTTTAAACATATTTTGTAGAAAACTGTTTTCGAGATTATTCGATTGTTTCTAAGTTCTATTTTCAAGGAATTTTTCCAGTCTAGAAGTTGTCAGTGAGTAAACATTTTATATCGCCAAACTTTAATATGTTATTGTACACACTTTGAAACGTATTTTAAACAGAATGTGCAGAAAACTATTTTAGACTTTAACCTTGAATTTTTTAAGTACCATTTTCAAGAAATTTTGATAAGGTTCAGAGGATCTGAAGGAGTAAACATTTTATCCCACCATAATTTAATATGTTATTGTCCACACTTTGTAGATTTTTTTTCAGATTTTTACATAGGTTTAGTTGTACAATTTCAAAATTGATGTTCTGCGCATGCTCAAAGATTGAACTAGGATTTATATAAGCACTGATTGAACACACAAACCCTCAGTTTGCCTTTGTAAGCTAAAGGTGACGGACATAAACTATTATCCTGGAGTCTACCTGAGCTATATTACAAGTTTGAACTTGTTTGTGTTCTTTGAAAGTAAATTGATACTTCATTTCGATAAAGTTTATTCTTTATATTTGAAGTGAAAAGATGTGAACAAGTCAATATATTTGAAAACTGATCTGCTAGTTCTTTTTTCGTGCTGAAGGTGCTTTTATGATCAAAAGTGCAGTACCACCTGTTTCATTTTTTGTGCTGTGACTACTTTTGTGAACAGGAAGTTAATTAGTGTATACTGTTTACAGCAATCAACTTTTGATCACCTTCAATCAAGTTTGTGAGTAAGGAATTTTAGTATTTGAGAATATCAACAAGAATGGACAAGTGCCGATGGGGTTAACAAGTGCCGATTATGTTATCTATTCTGAGAAGAATAAAGGATTCGCCAACCCCGAATCCATGTATGATGCGTGTGTGGATCTTTGCCGTTTAGTCGTGCAGGGAATACTACCTAGAAATTCAGGTAACGTTTTTGACTTTTTGTTTCAGCTCCGTCTTTTATCCAAGTCTGATTTCACCAAGTTGTTTAGTGCATGCCTTCATGCAAAAGAATTAATACAATTATGTAACACTGGCTTCTTCGACTGCCCCTCAAACGCTAGGCTGGCTTTCCAGCATTATATGTTGTTGACTGAACCCATTGACGGCAGTAATGGGATAATGCTTCACCCTCATGTCGCTTTTCTCTTCGGTTTCATTCCGGTTGTGAGAGATGATATTCAGGAAGTATATGTTCCTATTAACTCAGATGAATCATTGAATATTGTTCCTCACAGCCGTGAGTATTCTCTCTCCTTTGCAGATTTATTTCCTGTTTCAACCACAATTTCATTGCCTGCTTTATCAACTTCTTCCTGTACTTCTACTACTACTTCTGCTCCTATCAATGTAGGTACGTCTGTATTAACCCAGGCAACTACTTTCGTAACTACGCCAAGTTCTATCTGCACTCCGGTACCCTCTACTTCTTTTGCTCCTCCTCCACCTGCTGCTTCTATCTCAACGATTCTTGAAAATGAAGGTAGTTTCTCTTTTGATACGGGCTGTATTCTTTCACCTGAGGATGATCAGGAATGTGACAAAGCCTACGATTACTATGAGGGTTGGGAAACCTTTTTGAGTCCTAATACTGTGAATGCTGTTTTAAATGAAGTTGAACAGAGCAAGAAGGATATTTTACAACAGGGAATAGGACGCGATTCCTTGCGCGGATTTGGTAAACTTCCAGTGAAAAGTAAATAAACCTTTATACGTGCAAAAACTGGAACCTCCAGATTAACGCCAAATGACTACGTAGAGATACTTTTTCAATTTGCACTAGATAATTTATTATCCAGTGTAGATCCACAATCCTGGGTTGCATTTAGTATTGAAAGTAGCAATGACGTCAACGTGAAAGACGTCTTCATTCTGTGGCGTAGAAGAATCCATCTAACTACTGAATATATTTTCGATTGAGAATGTTCTGAACTCGAATGAATCTTTTCAGTTAGCCGATAGTGTAATCATTAATGTTAACATATCCGACCCTGTTCGCGGACAAAGCGAAAGAAAGAAAAGGACTAATGACAAGTATTTACCCCTGGAGGAGTACTTACAAGCGCATATTCTAAATTGGGAGCCAACTCCTACGACTGTCCACCAATAACTTTAGCCTGAAGCTTTAGACGAATATAGTAAGGTAACTTACATTAAAAGTCATCCCATGAAGTGGGAAAAGGAAGGTAAATCTATGTGTAAGAAAGCAAATATTCATATTTCAAATTTTGGTGGGAGTATGGACGATATTGATCAATTTCAAGATTATAATGGTTATCGATTCCAAATTGTAGTCTATGCATTAAAACCAGCTGGTCGAGACCCTTAGGTGATTTATAGTGGGAATGTGCAAACCAGGGACAAATTACTTTTTTAGTATGACCAACATTTTGATGTCATTGAGATTAGTACGGCCTTTTTAAGAAGTAGAAGTTGTTGCAGGGATTGCTTGAAGCCGTTTGTTGACCGTAGGTTTCATAAGTGTGAACGCATGTGTGAACATTGCGAAGAATACCATAATTTTGAAACTTCTGACCATGAGAGAGCTGTAACTTGTAATAGTTGTTTAAGAACTATGTTAACAATAAACATAGCACGAAGGCGAGGGGAAGACCTGTATGTCGGATCTTGCTATGTCAAAGTATGTCAACAGTGTGGTGTAAATCAATACCCGAAAAAGGAAGAATAATAACCCCCATGTATGTGTAGGTCGAAGGCAACGCCCTACCGAGCTGGTCTACCGATCCGCGTAAGATCACCGAAGTCAAGCAGCTCTGGGTCTGGTCAGTGCTTGGACTTGTGACCGTTGCAGTACTCCATATGGTGTTGCCTGTGCGGCGTCCACCCAGCGTCATGAGGCCAAGTTACGATTCTTGCTTGTAAGCAAGAGTTCTAGGTTTGATAATATAGAGACACAATTGATTCGAAAGAAAATGTAAAATAACCGTAGATGATGTTGGCACAAAGGATACCTGAATAAAGAGGCAGCGGACTCCGGTCATGAAAACCGGCATTAACGGTGAGGAGAAGCCGAGATGCTGACCACATCTCACCTCTACGGCATGAGTGCCAAAGCCAGCTGGTAGGCCTCGGCCCTTATGGGCTGTTGTGCCATGGAGTTTAGTTTAGTATGTTTAGGTCTATTCTGCACTATCTGCAAGTTGTACGTAAAAGATTATTTCTGTTTCGTACAATAGACGAAACCGAAACCTGAAACTAGTTTTTGCTATGTATGAGATTGAGACCATGCTACTTAATGAGAAAGAAAATGGTGAACGCAAAATTTAATATGCGCCTCACACCGCTGCTTTAAGTACAAGAACCGTATGGAGGATAATTACAAATGCTTTAAATGCGGTAATTCATAAGGTGAAAGAGATTTTGTGTTTTACAATATTGAAAGTTTTGTAAAACATGTTCTCTGTCAAGGTCTTATATTTAATACATGGTTTGTTTAGCGCATAACGCAGCGAAATTCGATTCCGTGTTTATTGCACGTGCACTTATTGAAAAGGAACAAATCACTCCTCAAATAATAAGCCAATGTGCAAAACTTATCCAATGAATGTACGTAATATTACTTTTAAAGATACGTATTTATTCATGTAAGTGAACTTATCAAAATTACCGGCTACCATGGGATCAGGTGAAAGTGTAAAGAAGGGAGATTTCCTGTTTTTGTTAAATACTGAAAAAATCAAAATTATAATGGACCATGGCCAGAACTTGAACCTTTTTATGATGAAGGAAAATCAGAAAGTGAACACAAAGCTTTGAATGTTTGGCATGATCAGTGTGTGCAAAAATATCTTACCTTTAACTTAAAACGCAACATGCTAGAATACTGCTGGAACGATGTGCGGTCATTGAGGCCTCGGACATAATTGAACAAAAGACTGAAGGTATTTTTCTTCAAGTAAGTACTATTGCTGCGTGTAGTATGGCATACTTTCGCTCTTTATATTTAGCAGAGAAAAGTATTGTTGTAATTCCCCCATTCGGGTATCGACAACGTAACCCTCAGAGTTAGAAAGCATTAAGATGGTTAAAGTATATGGAATTCATAGGAAATGATGTTTCTATTAATACGACTTAAAAGGGAGATGAAGTCCAATTTGGACGATTCAAAGTGGATGGGTACGATAAAAAACTTCTTACTGTTTATTAATTTTATGGATGTTTTTGGCGTGGTCATTCATGTATTAAGCAGGGTCGCCACGCGCGTCTCAATGACACGAATGGTGAAACATTAAATAACCGAGATATTGCAACAATGAGGAGAAAGAAATATTTAGAAAGTTGTGGTCTAAAGCTTGTAGAAATCTATGAATGTGATTGGGACCGACTAGTAAAGGAAAATCCACATATTCGGCAATTTATTAAAGATCGGTGCAAAAATATTGATGCTGGATTAGTGCCTAAAGAGTCCTTCGAGGGAGGTAGGACGGAAGTTTTCAGATGTCCTGAAGACGAAATTATGTCGACATATGCATTTTATATCCATATGTCATTTAAAGGAGACCTCTCCCTATTGGTAAGCCTACTATTTATCGAGGGAAAGCGTGTCCTGATCCCAAACCAATTCATGGAGTTGTTTTCTGCGAGGTTGATCCCTCCTCAAGATCTTGTTATTCCTTTGTTTCCATATAATGCGAATGGACGTCTCGATTTTGGCCTCTGTCATACTTGTATGGAGGAAATGAATAGTAATGATTGTAACCATACTGTTGACCAACGCTGTTTCATCGGCACGTTTTGCACTCCTGAATTGGATGAGAGTATGAAGAAAGGGTATACCGTTCTTGATACTTATTAACTTGACGAGTTTAAAATGAAAGAGGGGTTAATTGAAGATTATGCTAATAGCTTCTTGAAGATGAAACAGGAAGCTTCTGGTTTTCCATCTCAGTGTACTACTGAGGAGGAAAAGCAGAAGTATACTGAGGAGTATGCTGAGCATTAAGACAACTCAACCCTCATAGCATTAGTAAAAACCCTGGTTAGCGGTATATCGCAAAACTCTTTTTAAACACTCTCTTTGGGAATTGGGGACAGAGAACTGATTTAACACAGACCAGGGTAGTTAATGATGCTAAGTCGTTCTTGGATATTCTCCGAACACCCCACTTTGAAGTACTAAATGTACTTCTGATCGGAGAAGGTGCCTTGGTAGTAACATACAGGGATTTAGAATGTGTTAATACTCCTAATTCCTTTTCCACTGTTATTTCTTCAGCTTCTATTTCATCACGGGCTATGGTTTATTGAAAAAAAATGGGGATAGAAAATGGTATCTAATCAGATACAGATTCTATCTTCCACAGACGAAAGAAAAATCAAACTCCATTGCTACTTAGGAGATTTAACTAATGAAGTTAAAGATGGTGGGAGATCCCTATTTTCATTGGATTGTGACCTAAAAATTATTTGTATAAGGGAAGGGAAATTCAAACTGGGAACATTAAACCCATTTTAAAATTCGAGGAATTGCACTAAATTGTCGTGCGCGTCAAATTGTTATTTTCCATCACTTTCTAAATTTAGTGAAGCATAATTATGAAAATAAAATCTTTAGTAATGCCAACAGTATCTATGGGAAACCAGGATTAATAATTATATCTAAGCCAGAAACAAAAACACATCAGAATGTTGTAAGTAAACGAAAATTTCATAATGAATTCGAAATACTTCCTTTCGACTATAAAAGAAGAAGACTTAACAACTGTTAGTTCATTTCTCTTTTGTCACTAGCTCATGATGCTTCCCTTCTTTCATCCCGCAATTATCCTACTTTCAGGTCCCAGCAGAACTGGGAAATGTCATTTTGTGAATAGATTATTAATTCATCGTCAAACGTCATTTTAAGGAAATCGTTTGGTACTATGCTGCTGTGATAACTGAATAATCTAGTCAGTTAAGTGATATACGATTTCATTTTGAAATTCCCGATATGAATACTTTTGAAATTCAGGAAAATTCATTGTTAATTCTCGATGATCTTATGACTGAAACTAATGTCGACGTTTCCAAACTTTTCACGAAATTTGCACATCATAAGAATCTAAGTGTAATTTTTATAGTACAAAAATTATTTCCTAAACGTAAATATGCACGTAATATTTCATTGAACTACCAATATATCATTGCGTTCAAGAATCCTAGAGATACGTTATAAATACAATATTTGGCAAGCAAGTTATGCCACAAAATACTAAAGATGTATTTCAAGTGTTTGCAAATGCTACAGCTGAGCCTCAATTATATTTACTTTTCTATTTAACTCATTCTACACCGGATGCTCTACGTTTACTTACAAATATATTTCCAGATGAAACTATGCACATGTATGCACATGTAAAAGACATGAATAAACCAACTCGGGTCAGTTGGCATCAAGATGTCAAGCGTAACACATCATCTAAATGAGCTCAGTGCAATTTGTAAATGTAAGTTTAAGAAGCGTAAATACGAGTTCAGAATGCACCTTGTGATTATTCGAACTATTGCACAAGTAGGTAAAATATTTTAAATGGTATATTTAAACTCTCTCCTCGTCAGAAGCAAAGGTTGCGTCGATATAAGAAGACATTACGTGCACTCTCTCATAAACGATCAAGTTTAAAACAGAAACGCAAACTATTGATGCAAAAAAGTGATGCTTTTCTGCGTTTATTATTAGCTCCAATCTTTCATTCTTCCATTCAATATCCACCTGTGCAAGTAAATGATTTTAATGATAATAATATTTGGGAAAGATTATTCAAGCAAGAAAAGAGAGTTAAGCAAAAATGTAGATTTGAAGCGGGAGATTATGTTCGAGTCAGTAAATACAAACATAAATTAGAAAAGGGATATTTACAGAAATGGTCTCGTTTAATATTTTAGTGGATTAGTGTATTAAAAGTAATTTATTGACTTATAAGGTTCGAGATTGTAATGGTGAACTTATAACAGGTTCATTTTATCAACCGGAATTACAAAATATTTTCTAGGTAAACAGAAAACTTATTTAATTGAAAAAGTATTGAAACGTAGAAAAGGTTGGATTTATGCCGAATGGTTATGTTATCCTCCTATGAATAGTTGGGTTGAACAAAAGTGTGCTCATTCGAAAACATGCTGTCTCAAGAACAAGCCGATGAATTTTATGTTCCCTTACCAACACATGTTTGCAGTGATATTTTCTAAAATAAAACAATTTCGTATACTACGAAACTTTGTCAGCCAATTCATTTAACTGGAAATTGGGTGGTAGGTTTAAGTGGATTTTCTATTCCGTGGTGTCTTTATAATATTCAAAAAAAAGAACAACATATTATTCAAATAGGGGATAAAATATAGTAGAATATAACATCAATTTTCAGCTGGATATTATGAATCAATACATTCGATTTTAGATATTATTAGTACGACTTTACCTAACCAAATGGGAAAAGAATATGAGGAAAAAGAAAATTTACATGTATTTGACGATTTTAGTATTCTTAATAAAAGTTCCATGATGTAGAAATGATTAGTGTCGAACGAATGATCAATGATTATCCTATAGTAATAGAGGAAAATCCTATCGCTATTCAATATGAGGAAAGTAGAGATAAAGTTTATATTTTTCATAAACGAAGTCCTAAACGTATCGCGATGAGATCTGATTTTCAAAACATTTTAGGATTTAGCAATGATTCTAAAATGAATACACTTTCATCCCATGGACCTGAAAAAGAAACCAAAGTTTCTAAATATTCCAGCACATTTCCACACAATTCCTGAATATCTTATTCCATCAGAAATAAATGTTTGTATTAATATTGTAAAATATCAACCTGTTTATGGAAAATTAATTTAAAAAATTAATCATTGGAATTCAACATTATCATTACGGAAAAATGAAATCTTTTATTTTTGATTGTCCACAATATGTTAAAGTTAAAAAGAAATATTTTGATACTCTTCAAGTAGACTTAAAAGATCTGCACAGCCAAAAGTTGCCATTTCAATTTCGAACGTCAAGTGTGACACTACATTTTAAACGAAAATTATTTCTGAAAGTACTGACGATAGTTTTTAAATTACATTTACTTCTAATGGAAGTATTCAGTTATTCTAATAACAGTTCAACATATTTTTTCAATATTCTTAATAATGGAATACATTTAAATGATTCCTGGATGATAGGATAAAGTGAAATTCAATTTCCTTAACTTGCGATACTGTTATTTCTGGTCGAAACATAATATGGTATGATAATGTAAAACATAAAATAGCACGAGGATATTATTCTTTCATTCAACAGTTGCTAGATGAATTGAATAAAATAAATTCAAGGATAAAATTTGAATACGCAAACATTATTACTGTACACGTTGATAAAAGTATAAAATCTTTACGTTCATCACCTGTATTAGCATTACAATTAGGTTTTGAATCTAATATTAATATTTAAAAGATAGTCGTATTTCTAAACAGCCAGTTTTAGACATTGAATATCCTCATCCTGTGTTTGTTTATACAGATATTTTTGAACCTCAGTTTGTAGGTGATACAAAAGTACGGCTTTTACGAATTGTAGGTATGACCGATAATGGGAAAGTACAAACCATAACTTTTCAGAATGTACGTTATTTTCCACTTGGAAAATCTTCATTTGAAACCCTGGAAATACTACTAAAGGACCATGTAGGGCTAAATTTACTATTCGGATCCGGGACATTAACCGTAACACTTCACCTTAAGCGCTCATAAAAATGAAAACGTATACAGTTATGCATAGAGGTCGAGGTATACCTTACTTTGCAGGATCTGTTTATCAACGCGTGCATGACATTGGGAGTTTATTTCGCGGACTGTTTCGATTTCCTATGTCATTATTAAACAAGAAGCAAAAGCAGTAGGGCGACAAGCTTTACAAATGGGGACAGAAGCCGTGGTGAACATGCTTGAAAACCGTCCTATTAAGGAATCTTTAAAAGCACGAGTTCGCGAAATAATCATTTTTAAGAACTAAAGCTGAAAATAAAGTCAGTCAGTTGCTTAGTGGTAGTGGTAGAAGAAGGACACGAAAACATAAGGCTTCTGTGCGTATTGGACCATCAAGCTTAAAAAGAGGACGTGTTTGTAACAAAAGAAAGATTAGATATATTTTCAGTTAAAATGTCGTTTCTTACGCCTAAAAGTATTTTATGCTGTACGAATTAATTCGGAAATAGGTTATATCTCTATGACACAAACGGCTATCGAATCATATGGAATGTTAGAGTATCGACCAATTTAATCGCTTTCTTGTGATGGATCTATAGAATTTTTTGTGCCTGGCGATACTGCTGAATATATTCTTCCTGCACATATTTATCTTTCTGTTAAGTGTAACGTATTAATAGGAAATGGAGATAATATACAAGTAGCAGCAGCAGGGTCACCGGCCATTGTGGCAGATAATGTGGTGTCGGTGAACTTTTTACATTCACTTTTTAGCCAAATGGATGTTTCTTTAAATGATAAAATTATTTCTTCTTCAAATGCTGCATACCCATTTAGAGCATACTATGAAACTTTACTTAATTATTCTGAAGATGCAAGCAAAATTCATTTAACAACTGGTTTATGGTATAAGGATACTGCAGGGCATTTTAAGTCTTAATGAAATTAATGCTGGTTACTATAAATGAAAATCTCTTGTTGCTGGTAGCGTTTCCTTTGATATGTATGGACGACTTCATACATATATTTCTGAATCAATTAGAATTCATCCAAATAAAGTTAATCTTCGTATAAAATTAAGTCGTAGTAAAGATGCATTCTGCTTAATGGCAGCTGAAAATTCTACATTTAAAGTTAAACTGGAAGAGGTTATTATTCTTTATGCTCGTTGAATTAATATTTCTGTTGATTTAGCTTTACAATTCAACAGTTTATGACTCATGATACTGCGAAATTACCATTGACTAGAGTTGAAACAAGAGTACATACTATTCCTGCAAATGTTGATTCCTATTGTCTTGATAATATATTTCTTGGAAATGTACCGAAGGATCTCATTATAGGTTTTATTGCAAATACTGCATTCAATGGAAAATACCATGAAAATCCCTTTCATTTTGATACTTTTAATATTAATAAGTTGCAAGCACAAGTTGGTTCCCAATTTTATCCTCCCACTCCTCTTACTCTAGATTATGCTAAACAACTATACGTTTTAAGTTATCACACCATGTTCTTTGGAACAATGATATTTCATGAAAATTGAAGTCATACGGTCACATATTCTGATTACCCTCATGGATATACTCTTTATGCTTTTATTCTTTCTCCTAGTAATACTGCCGACCGGGTGGTCGAGCGGTCTGCGGCGGTAGGCTATCGACTCAACGGTCCCGGGTTCGAGTCCCGGCAGGGGCATGGGTGTGGATTTTAACACTTAACAGCTAAAGGCAAATCGTGACGGGCCGAAGTCTAAAGTTACTAAACTGGCCCATATAAAAAATAAAGTTTACCAAAGTTTACCTAGTAATACTTTGGATAATTCTACATGGGATGTTATTAAGGATTCTTCCGTTAATCACCGAATAATAGGGTTCAGTCAAAATCTTGCACAATCTATTTCATATTTTATTTACGCTCAATTTGATTCCCTTATACAGATCGATAAGGATCGAAATGTACATACGCATCATACCATGTAAAATTTAGTTTAGTTTGATATCAACCATGAGAACTCTCGTACACTTTTCAGCCTTCGATGATAGTGAAGAAAATAATTTCATAGTCAAGGAATTAGCCATAGTTCATGTAGATACCAATAGTTTTCAAAGTTGGATATTTAAACCTCCTTTTCCTATATCAAAGATTGTTCCTAGTATAAGATATGCAAATAATTATTTGAGCCAGCATGTATATCGTGGAGAGTGGATAGAAGGCGAAGTTGAATACAACGAAATTAAAAGCATAGTTACCACGTATACCTCGCACAGTGATAGTGTATTCACTCACGGCAAAACACGGCAAATTTTCTAGTCTCTTCCAGAAAGAACAATGAATAATTTGGTAGATATACAGTGTCTAAAATATAATGCTTTAGCACTTCCATAACAACATTGTGTTTACCATCTCTATCAGTTTACAAGTTTTGTTGTGCTTTAAAAGAAGCGTCGGTGTACGCATACAATTTAACTTATTATCCTTTATGTTCTTTCATTCTACCTGAAAACAGAACAGTGTATGAACCAACACCGATAAGTGAAAGTGATTCAGATGTGGACTGACGAGATTAGAAACATTGTGCTTCAGGACTCTACTAGTGCAACTACACTGACTGGAATTTATCCATTGGACGTTTACCAAAAGAAGTTGAATATCCGGCGGCACTTATATTGAAATTAAGTACATCAAGTTTCCCTGTAACTCACTGGACTGCCAAATATATTAATGAATACGGGCGGGGTCGATATTCTGATAGCTTCAAAAATTTACCTAGTAAATCAATTGTAAATTTTTTAAAACGAAATTGCAAATTATATCATGCAAATAAAACTCAAATTCAACACGAAAAATCTATTCTTTGTGGACTATTCTGTATTGAATTTATTTATTTCAGTGTGCGAGGAAAATAATATAATTTCTACTTTTCATACTAGGAATCTTCAGAAAAACGATGAGATTGTAAAATCGCTTGTAAAAGTATTATGAAACGAAAACAAAAATGGAAATAAATTTTTTTCTTATAAAGGTAAAGCCAAATTTTTATTTTAAAAAATCTATGAAAGAAAACAAAACAAGGTAGAGTGTACAGAAATATATTTATTTCATTAATTATACAGTAGTTTTAAGATGGTTCAAAATGTGAAATACAAAAAGTTAAAAAATGAAGGCAGCAGAAGGCAGTAGAAGGCACCTTACGTTAAATGGTAAGTATTGCGCATTATTGTACAACACAAGTTATAATATGAGAACTTAGGCACAAAATAACACGATAAAGATGTTTTAAAACCTTTCAAAGATGCAAACATTCATGTGAACACCTGTTATGCGGCAAATATCAAAAGAAACATGTTCTATTTTTTCTAGAACATGAAAGAAGGAAAAGAATAAAAAGATTGTTAAATGTCATTCAACTGGCACCGCTGTCATTCAAGTGACAGACATGAAGAGAATTCTTTTGAACACCTGCTTTAAAAAACACTTGTACACCCAATTTCCACAAAAGCCAACGGATGTTCTAGCACGCTCCCAACACTAAGATATTAAGCAGGGAAATAACCCTCCAATGTCAACAAACTCTGCACATGCACAAATCGTGACCCCAAACATAAAAAATCTAACAGTGCAAAATTAGTTCTGTAAGTAGTCTTCGGTCGTAAAGTCAACGAAAAATCTATGCTGACGGCAAATGTATCACCATTCTCCGTCAAAAATAAGATGATTCCCTCCCGTAAAATAAATCTAATTCCTTAATAAAATTGTATAATAAATGTAATCTATCATATAGCGTTCTATGGTTTTCGTAAACGGTTTGACGGCGACGGGCAGTTTCATACCGGGATTGGCGGCCAGGTACACCGAGCGACAAGATGGCGGATGACAATTTAAAAAAATTCAAAAAATAATTCAATTTCATATCTCGTCTTCTATTATACATACTACCCTCAATTTCTAGGGGACCTCCCCTTCTCCTCTAACATCCTCCTACAACTACCTCACCCTGCTACGTCTAGTTAACGCTAGAAACCGGTTTCAAATTGTAAGGATCTCTTAGGTCTACTACTGAGCCCTATTGCAACAGACTCATTACAGGTAGAAGAAACTTATATGTAGTTGCTTTTTGACAGGAGTATTCATTATGCATTTATACTACTCTTTTTAAATATACATATATTTGTTTACACTGTCTGTATCTGTTACACTATTTTTGATACACTGCCTCATATTTTCACATTATGGGGAGAGGTGTGGAGTCTGGAGCATGAAGGAGCAA